>PRKT01000011.1:2498689-2512233 GCA_003671525.1 Saccostrea glomerata | reverse complement strand
CTGTAGGAGGAGTAGCATTTTGAAAGAATTTCACAGAAATTTCTATTTTTAGTAACCATGGCAACACCGTTCATCGAAATCAAAAACCGATGCACAGAATTATGTATCTTAGTGTAGTCTACTTGTGTGCCAAGTTATATTGAAATTAGACCAAAACTGTAGGAGGAGTAGCATTTTGAAAAATTGTTTACAGACAGACAGACAGACGGACGGACGCCGGACGCATTACTATCGCATAAGCTCTTCTGGTCTCTGACAATTGTTGAGGAGGCAATCTATTTCAAGTTTCTATGATGCTTCATCTGTCATTGAAAGAACTATTTAACAGTGATTGCATCATATTATTCATGATCAAGTTGTAAAACAATCATTCCTTTACCAAGTTCTAATGTCTTAAAAATTGGATCTGCTAAATGATATTGTGAAAGGTAGGCAGAGTCATGACACCAGCTGCTGTCAATGAATTCCCACTTTTCCAAATTGCCTCTCCTATGACTTTCTCTCAGAGATCACAAAAAGGATGGGGTGGGGTGTAAGGGCAAGAGTTAGAGGAATCTCAGATTAATTTAGGAGAAACATATAGCTACATGTATGCATAGTTACATTTAGCTGCAGAACTGTAGCTCTCCAAAAGAAATATATATTGATAGAGTGGAGAGCTTCAGTGCCACCCATTGAAAAAATTTTCTCAACAGTTTTTCCCGCTTCAAATTTACCTACCATGTTTACATTTGGAACTCTCTGGATTGTTCAAAGTAAATGCACTGAGTACAAGTAATCGACCGTGTTTCTTTTGCTACATTACAAATACACGGAATGAATTATATCGTTAAACCGGTCCGTAAGACAATATCATTTTACTGATAGAACATTCATCTACATATCCTATGATTAAAGTGAGTGGAAGACTTGAACATTGATGGCTTAGTCTGTTACCCCTATCTATTTATTACTCTACAGATTACTTTAAAATCTCCCCAGGATCCTCCCTTTCAGTTGCTTTTAGTTTTACCCTGCATCTCATGATCTGTTTCAGTGTTTGTAACTCACCTTGAATGTTCTTTTTTTTCCTTGTCTTGCATCAGACATAACTCTAAAATTGAAATACATCAAGTAAACATATCCAACGGAAAATGCAACCATGCCAAAAATGAGAGGATAAGATCTATATCGAGTGTCTTTCACCCATCCCTTTCTTTGGAGGTAACGATTTAACTTCAAATTATTTCTCGTAATAAATCCCAATTTTTTTTCCTTTATTGGATCAAAATCGTTGTTCATCTTCACAGTTCAGTTGTGTATACTCATACTGAACGCAAGACGCAGGTTTTCAATACTGTAACTGAAATTCGAAATTAGTAAATCACTAAATGTGACCTTCTTGATCAGGAAAAGAAGTCAAACAGGAAGTAAATTATTTCTTAAAAGTATAAAATGAAATCGTGTTAATTCCGGGATTATGTGTAAGTTTAAAGTCCCTTCGTTTAATATAACTACTTTAATGTTGTTATTTGAATGTCTCAAAGGCAAGGATAGAGAAATTCAAAGCTGAAAATTAGTTTTACAGTGCATAAGATAATGATAAACATGCTTCAATTTTATACGGAAAATTATTTTGCTCAAACTTGGTTTTAAATTTAGTGACGAAGAGTGAACTTCCGAAAAGATGTTGAAAGCTGAAACACCATGACTCTAGTGACGCATTCAAAATAAACAAAATTCTAGAGAATGAGGCAACTCAGAGGCAGAACACTTCGGCTCCTAAAAATAGGATGTTTCTGTTTCATATTTATGATTGTCGTTTGGTACATCGCCATGACTTTAAAGAAAAGAGTTACCCCTATGTATGCTTCTGGTGTTGTTGACACAACAGTAGGCCATATTCGGTATGACTTTTCCACGGGTATGTTCTCACTGATAGAAAACGGTGAAACCTACGTCCAGGGTCTTTTGTCAGAAACATTACGATATACAGCTGCCTTGGAGTGTCGACCAGACAGGAACAACCCGAATTACCTCTGTCTGAGATGGCATAGATACACAGATCTACAGGTAATTTATCACTTTAGTAAACAAACCTTTGTAGATCAATGAATTTTAAAGAAATTTATTTCAAAATAAGAACTTAATGTAGTTGGATCCACACTTTCCAAAAGTTTTGTCTCTTTGTTACCATCGCTGGGAGGAAAACGTAGACTCCTACATAGACTGTTATAGTGTATAAAAATGATATTGTTCTACAGACCTGGTTTAATGATAGAATTCGTTCCATGTATTGATAATGAAGCAAAATAAACATGGTGATAACTCCAACTCAGTGCATCAACTACCAAAAATCCATAGAGTTCCGCATGTAAACCAGGTGTGTAAATTTGAATTGAGAAAAAAAGTTGAAAAAAAAGTTGAATTTTTTAATTAATATGATAAGAATCATATACAGTCTCAAAAAGTTTTGTTTTGATTAATTTGATAGTTATTTTCAGTGCAATCCCTTTTGCATTCTTCAAAATCATTTCAGAACGGATCTGCTCTGATTTCCTACATTGCAAGTATATGGGATGTATTTTAACTGTGGTGACAGCTTTGTCCCGAGACACATTTAGTTCATTCTAAGGCCAAAGTTTTTTTTTCTCTTGGTTTACGATTCCGCCGACCCTATTTTTCCCTATTTAAGAAAATAAAAATAATGTGTCTGAAACTTGAAACTGGACTCTTAATCCGAAAATTTTCTCGACCAAACAACTATTTTTATAATTTACAACACATCTTAAACATTCAAATGACCTCCACAAAGTCAAACCACATGGGGGGACAGTCCAAGGACCAACCTAGGGGGCAACTCACCGACTGTTTCTATACTAATGACCAATGCATCGAATACTCCGTCGAAACTCCTCTAGATTTTACACTTCCGGGTATGAAAAAGTCCATCGTTATAAGTTATACACAACAAGACGCAAAACAGCTGGACAGCTATCGATGTCATGCCAAAGATGTTGGAGAAGATTTTAGATCTTTTTATTGTCAAATAATTACCCCCCGGTAATTCATGCTGTGAATACAGACATATTTTTACTGTAAAATTGTGAAGTTATTAACTTCCTAAGAAGTCACACATCGGATCCGATTAACATAAGTAGTTCAATCAGCATGTAGATATGCGTCAAATCTTTTATTAGAAAAAGGATTTTTTATTGAAAACAAAGTTTGAAGAGAAATTGACAAAAGTATGACTATGCTAAGATTGTGGTACTATGTATTAAACATGTTAAAGAAATGAAAAAAAAAGTTTGATAAACAATCTGACAATAAGAAACTTCTACATTTTAATAGTAGTAGTAGTAAATTTTATTTAATGTCAATGTTGTTTTATTATTTTTTATAGATATTATATACCTTGTAACTGGGGGGAAATATCTTTTAAGATTCTTTTTCTCTTGTTTAATCATTTTAAAAACAATCTTTATACAGAAAAATTATTGAAATGTATGTAAGTTATAAAATAATAATGAAATACCGGTAGTTTTCTAACGATTAATGTGTGCCACATACGCGTGCCAAGAAGTCTCCCTAAATTTCAAAACTTTTCCCTTAATTTCTTCGAGGGAGAAATGTCTCCCTAAATTTTGGGTCTAGGTTGGTCCCTGGACACACGTATCTTAAGGTAAAAGTTTGTTGTGAAAGCAATCCATCACTTTTGGAGTTTCCTAAAACTTTTTCATAAGTGGAAAGGCTGACCAGAGAATAGCCGATTCACTTAATTTTACCCATATTTGTCCCAGTGCAATGTGTCTATTATGGAAACTTGACATTCGACGTGTGATTCATTTTTGTTGACATAAAACCGATTGGTAAGAAAAAATAATAAAAGTTGAAAATCTATGTGTTTATTGTTTTTGTTTGAATACATTTCAATGCTACTCGAGAAAAAAATGTCAAGGTTCCAAATTATTTTTATTTTTATTTTTCGATCGCCCAATGCATATTTTTGTGTCAAAAAATCGTAAACCAAAAAAAATAAAAACTTTGGCCTAACAAATAGAATCCTTGCAGTAGCCTTTGTAGTTTTATGGCTTGTAACTTTGTACTATAACTACGATTTTTTTTTGTTGCATCTTGTACATTGATTGCCCCAAGATGATGCTACCAATGACAATGTATATTGGAAGAAAAAATTAAAACAGCAGGTTTATCAGTAGGTTTATCAGAGCACACCCAAATATTTGGTAGCATAAAGAGAAGAATGTTGCTTCTTTCCCCTCAAAGGGACACAGCTTTTGCAAAGTGTAGATTAGACTATTCCGAAATATTTGTCATTTATTTTTGAAAGTGTTTTCATGGCATTTTTGTCTATTGATAGGTCAGAAAACTAAAGGGAAGTGATCAATGTCATGAAATAACTTGGAAGCCTTCCAGTCGAGACTTTCTGCCTCAAGACTGCATTTCCTTACGAGGTGCCATATGGTATGGTGGAGGTGAAATGTATGACCAGAAATGGCCATTGAGAGATATTTCCATTCCTCTACAGCCATACCTTCCCAATGATCTCATGTATAAAACAAAATACAATAAGCCAGCAGGAAACATTTTTGGTAATGTGATAGAGAGATTCTGGCTCAGCACAAAAGGTGTAGGAATTGTGGTTGACAGTTCTGTCCCTTTGTTTGTCAGTATGAACACTAGTAATAGTAATCTACTGTGCTTCACAACTAACTCGGATCATCCTCGGTATCCAGCAGGACAAAGCCATGTACTAAAATACACCATTTGTAAGAAGAAAAATATTAAGGAGGTTTATGAATTGATGCAAAAGAGGCATTTTGAGTCCCCTAAAGATAAGCCAAGTTTAGATTTAATGCAGTTCCCAGTGCTGACTACTCTACCAAGATTTGAAAACAATATGACACAAGGAGCTTTGCTAAAGTTTGTAAAGAAATTTAAAGATGATATACAAAAAGCTTTGTCTATAAAGAAACTTTTTTTTGAATTTGATGGTCTGTTTTCCTCAAAATTTGGTAACTTTGACATTGACTCTGGTTTATTTCCTAATGCACATCAAGTCTGTAGCACACTGAGGGAATATGGATACCAAATTATTGTGTCTATGACTCCTTTGATAAGTAAAGATTCTAAAAATTTTGACACAAAAACTGAGTTTTTAGTACAGAATTCAAACTCTGAGCAACTAGCACTTGTGAAGTGGTATTATGGAATGGTGGGCATAGTTGATGTGACAAACCCAGATGCTGCCAGATGGTTTCATTCAAAGTTATCAACAATGATGAAGGAATATGGAATAGACGGATTAAAGTTATATGCTTGTGAAAGTAACTATTTACCTCCAAACCACCTAAGTCATGGATCCTTAACAAATCCTGGGTCTTACATAACAAACTTACTTTCACTAGTTAGCAACTTAGGACAAGATAAACAACTTTTACAAACAACCTGTGCCTACAAGTCTCAGAAACATTCCATGTATGTACAACTAGGGAGGAAGGAATCCAAGTGGGGAGAAGATAATGGTCTTCAAAGTGTGATCCCTGCAGTTCTGACTCTAGGAATTCTGGGATACCCATTTGTGATCCCTGATGTAGTTGGAGGAAGTGGTTCACATGGCAACACAACTTCTCCTCCAAATCGAGAACTTTACATCAGGTGGCTACAAATAGCTACCTTTATGCCAGTTCTTAAATTTTCCTACGTTCCATGGGATTATGATGATAAAGTAGTAGACATAGCTTTTAAACTGATGAAACGAAGACAAGAAATAATGAGACTGCTTATTAATGCTGCAAAGGAGGCTGAAACAAATGGTAAGATATATTAACATTTGTGTATATAGCTTGTACACTGATATCTCATTTACTGCAGTTTTCCCTTTCTTTCAAAGTAAAGGGATAGAGATATTATTAAAGTTGTAACAGGCTAAGGGCTGAGGTTTATGAACAAATTCTCTGTGGACCTAACAACGAATTTTTATTTCAAAGCGGCATTTTTGTCAATTGAAGCGGTCGATTTCGCCGGTAGCCGGTTCTTAGGGAAAACACTGTTTACCATGTGTATGTCAAAGTAATTTCAAAGACCTAATTCTTCTTCTTAATATTTTACCCTCAGTATCTTGAATTGTTAGAAATCTTAAAGGATCTATTTGTCCCTTTGAGTTCAAGATAATAATGTTTGACTGTATTTTATATTGGTGCTGCAAATTAAAATGTTCCCAGATTTGTGTATCTGTTGTCATTCAAATCGACACAGTATTCAGCCTTTTCATTGAAGTATTGATCTCTTACCTATTTGAGAATGGGGATAAAATAGACAAAATGAGTTATATTATTCAATAACCCATTTGGTGTTTTTTATTTGTGAATTTAAAATAGGTTTCCATAAAAAGTAACTTGTATGAAATATTTCTTTAAAAAAATGCTCATACATTTACTGGATATGAATTGAGTATAAACTGTGAAAGATTTTCATTTTATTCTTTATTTCAGGCTCCCCAATTATAAGACCATTGTGGTGGTTAGACCCCCTGGATCCTTATGCTCTGACAGTTAATTCAGAATTTATGATGGGTAATGATCTACTTGTAGCCCCAGTTGTTCACCCAGGGGTGACAAAGATAGATATTTACCTACCTGAAGGTCACTGGAAGGATAACCTTAAAGGTCAAGTGCACCAAGGTAAACACTGGTTGAGGGACTATGAGGTCACTCTAGAACAGATCCCGACTTTCAGTAAGCACAAATTCCTGGCCAAATGAACGTCTTACTGTTGTCTTTGAAACATGTTACTTACAACTCAGGTATTTGAAAGCTGCGAACAAGTTAACCATAATGGGAAGAGTGAATTGAGTTTTGTGTGAAAGTAAAGAATGTAATTTTATCACTCTATTAGTTTACATAGCATGAAAGTTGTCAATATTTTGTAAGTTGCCTTTATTTGCATTTTTTATTTTTTTTAAAAATTCAAATTACTTAGACATGTTAGAATTAAAAATACATCAATTTCAGTTTAACAAAGTTTTACTGTAGATCACTAAATTTTTGCAACATCTTATTTTTGAGAGATGGTCATTTAATATTTATTAGAGAGACATGCGTGAATGAAATCTTCATGAACACATTAACTAGCCTAATTACACCAAAATAAATTTATCGTGAATAAAAAGTGATTTACAGTATATATATGATAAATAATGACAAAAAAATGTGCAGGTCCCCAGACTCCCCAACTTTTTATGACATCAGAAATAATTTTAACAGTTGTGCATGTCAGAATAAAAATATCACACATGTTTTGGTTAAAAAATATTATTTAATTTGTCTTAAACAGTGCTCAAATAATTTTAATCTTAAAATTTCGATATATAGATTTACATTTAAAAGTATGTATGAATATTGAACATAAGGATGAACATTTTTAGCTGGGCTCATTGCTCAAAGAGTTAGCTTTAGTCTCATTGTTCAACCAGATATTCTGTCCTTTTACACCCAAATGAGAATTATGCCCAGATGAAATGTAGTACCGGTACCCACTCTTAACAATTGTTAAATCAACACTATCACCTTAAACAAAAGTAAAGTAAATGTAGGTTTTTAAACAAAATTTAAATAAATTTTAATGTTCCTCAATTAAGTTATCATTGTTTGAAATATGCATAAAAGGCCCGCTGTCTGCATCAGAATCAATAGATAAAGGTTTTGTTAGTCTTTGTTGCATCAGTGTTTTTGAACTTTGAACTCCAGGTTTTACAAGACCCCATTTAGGGATAATTTGATTTACTTTGTTAACTTCTTATTTAATTAAACTTAAAAAAAAACATGTACATGTGTCCATTTTTGTGTTATACATGTATATATTTTCATGCAGGATTTTGGACTTCTTGTTATATATCTGACTCAGTTATTTCAATATATGTTTCATGTGCAACAGTCTTTGTTACTGTAAATGAGCCTAGCTTTCTGTACTTCTGAGCCCAATGCTATATATATGTATATGATATTATGAATGAAGAATCATGCATAAGAGTTATTGCCCTTTACACCATTTTTTAAAATAACTAATAAAATAAGAAAAACAATATATTAATTTTTTTCATTTCTGGGTTGTTTTTCATAATCATATATATGTAAACCTAATATGGTTCATCATCTTGAAAATGTGCATGTAAATAAATTATATATTTTTGTGATTGATGTACAGCCATTTATAGAATATATCGATATAGAATCAAGCAAAAGTAAGAGTGCATGATGGTGCATTGATCATTGGTAGACAGGTTATTGACAGATTCTGAGGTAGATTATAGATTATTTTCTGTTTAAGCTTTTACTCTCTTTGTCACACTAAAGACGATTGTGCCCACTTTTAAATTTGTCCAAGCAGCTGTCTTCTTTGAATTACCCTGTTTTAAATCCACTTAAGATAAGACAAATGGGGCTAGTAGAAAATAAAGAGAAAATTTTACCTGTGTATACTGCATCAACATGAATTGTAGTTACTGTGTTTCCACCTGTGTTGGTTGGTATAGGTTCAATGAAAATTGATTTTATATCTAGGGATATGGAATATGTGGAACGTCCCAAGTTTAAGTCACTGAGTTTGAAATTGTCTTGAAAAAAAATTGGTATTTACTAAGATGAAGCTGTCTCAAATGCTGCGGTGATGCCCTAGTTATTGCTCTATTGGGCCATTGCTGCATGTATAATTTTAGCTTCCATATGCCAATCCATCAATATTCACTCCCTTACATTCAATATTTTGATTTATTGATAGCTGATGTTTGCATAACTTGATTCTGAACTTTATAATTAGCTAATAAGAATGTAATCTTTGTCTTGGAAAGATTTCACTGATTGATTGTCCTCAATAACACCAGAATCATTATTTTATTGCAATTTTGCAAATTTTTCTTTATCCCTGTTAGTTTCATGAAGTCAGACTATGTCATACATTTGTAGCAATTTTTTATTTTAAGGACAGATGATACAAACAAAAAACGGATGCCTAGATTGGTATATATTTTTGGGTCCATAATTGTTGCAATTGATAAATTTCTAAAATTCGGTTGTATCAAGAAGTTGTAAACCTTGAAATATCAAAATTCTACCTTTCCGCGATCATTCTTATTAATACAAATATTTTTCACTGCAAATCCCATTATAGTGAATTTTTTAATTAAAAATTCAAAAATACTCTATGAAATTTGTTCCTTTTACTCATTAAGACATGACTCAAGATGTTATTTTCATTTTTTTGACAAATGTTTGTTTGTATCATATGTCTTTAAATGAAATATTGTAAAGACAATTTCTTTCTATAAATTATGGGCCTATAAATTATCTCATCTGTTTTAATTTTTTTTTACAATAATTTTATATTTTTTTTGTTAGGGTTAGGGTTAGGGTCAGGGTCAGGGTGGCAGGGGGTCATCTGTTTCAAAGTCAAAGTCTATACAATTATAAATCCCTCAATGCATGTGAAAAAAGGACATTTGTACATATTGATTTGAATTTGATGCAAACATGGTTCTTTTGTAATGGAATTCTGTTTACAATATTTTATTAAGAGTAACCTGGGGGTGTTTGTTGAAATATGATTTTGTTTTAGATTTTTAATATCCTTTCATGAGATATTTATGACAATTATACACAGGATAAGAAAAGCTATTTAAAGGTTAAGTAAGTAATTTATGTGTGATTAAGTCCTTTGTGGATATATTTTTTACAGTTATTAAACTTTATTTGGGATTTCTAGTTTATTGTATAATGTGTTTTTCATGTGCTTGTGTGTGCTTGATTGATTTGAAACACAAATTATTTTCCTCATTCACCATATATTTACAGTCATTATAACATTTTTATGTTCATTTTTTTCCTGAACTTACATGTATTTTTATTATTAGTCTTAAATATTTTTTTAATTTGACGTTGTTAAGAATTCTAAGTAATCTCAATTATAATGGATTTTTTTTTTCATTGATTCAATGCAATAGCATATGTCATGTTAAAGGTAAAATGGTAATAAGTACTAGTTTTTTAGCTCACCTGAGCCGAAGGCTCAAGTGAGCTTTTCTGATCACATTGTGTCCGTCGTCCGTCCGTCTGTCCGTCCGTAAACTTTTCACATTTTCGACTTCTTCTCAAGAACCACTGGGCCAATTTTGACCAAACTTGGTACAAAGCATCCTTGGGTGAAGGGGAATTTAAATTGTTAAAATGAAGGGCCAAATCCCTTAACAAGGGGAGATAATCAAGAAAAGACAAAAATAGGGTGGGTTCATTAAAAAATCTTCTTCTCAAGAACCACTGGGCCAGAAAAGCTGAAACTTATGTGGCAGCATTCTGGGGTAGTGTTGATTCTAAATTGTTCAAATCATGACCCCCAGGGGGGGGGGGGGTTGGTTAGGGCAGGGCCACAATGGGGAATCAATGTTTTACATAGAAATATATTGGACAATCTTTGAAATGCTGAAACTTATGTGGAAGCATCCTTGGTCAGTGTTGATTTCAAGGGGTAGGGCGGGGTCACAATATGTATTACAAGGGGGAAATCTAGTAAAGAACAGAATGTCAAAGCTTCTCAGGTGAGCGATGTGGCCCATGGGCCTCTTGTATAATTAATGAAATTCATGATATCAGGAAATTTCAGTGATATGTAATATTTGGAAGATTAAAGTTGACAGAGTATGTGTCATTAAATCCTGTTTATATTACAATTATTGAAACTGTGAAAAGTGACAGCTAACATGCATTTTCTTTTTATTTTTCAAATGATGTTATGAGACTTCATGTTTATTTATTACATTTATGTCAAAGTCAACTCTCAATGCATGTCAAGGTCACAACCTATATTATGACATGTTCTATAAAGACTTCCATCTCTAATTATTAATGGAAATCATATGAAAGAAAAATTCTTAATATTGACAATGTACAGAAAAAATTATTAGTAATTTTGACTTTACCAATTACACAAATGTAACATACTGAATGTCAATCACTTGTTGTAATTGTACAGTGCAGGGGTAATCATGAATTGTGTGAAGTGTTCACAAAAATTCATGTAATTTTGAATACATGTATATGTCTTTGAAAGTGTGTGCGAAGATTGTGATCATATATTATATTCAGTTTTCAAGTATAACTTGTACATATTTGTTTGAAAAACTCAAACTGTATGATTTTATGATTTACTGCTCAATTAGTTATGTAAATATGATTTTATTTGTGTTTATGTATATAACCTTGCATTGTCCATACAATTATTAGTGTGATCATTAAATGATGATTTAAACCTTGTAGGTCAGGTGTCAAAGAGATTAAATATGTGTATGACAAGAAATGATGAATGTTTCAAACCTCTGTCACAGTTTTAGCATTTATATTAAATCACAAAACATAACATTTAATCTGGATTTTGAATTCCACATCATCAAAATCATACAACTATGCTTTCTTTTCCTATACTCAAAACATTAAATTTACTTGTTTTTTCTACAGTTTAACTTTGTTGAGTTTTTCTTGAATATGATATCTTATGCTATATAAGCATAATGGGTTAATTTTAATGTACCAATGTAATTCTTATAATTATAACAAATCACTCGGAGCTCTTTGGGTGGCTCATGCCTAGCACACTGACCTTAGACATCAAAGAATCAGGTTTCCATATCAAAATATATGATTACCATGGTTACTATTGTGCTTAATAACTTAATACACAAGTCGATCGACTATACCCGTATAAGCAGAATTTTTAGTGAGGATTTAATTTTGGAATTATTAGCGAGGGTGCCAAGTTCGCTAAAATTGAATATCGCTAATAGCTTCTTTAGTGAGCTTTTTAACATAGCTAAAATTACATCACGCTAAAAATAAAATACCAATTTTTAAGGACAAATCGCTAAGTTTGCGTCTCGCTAAAATTTCCACTGTTCATTTTACTCTACATAATTTTAAAAAAACTGAACGATTTTACCTTACGGAAAAAAATCTATAGGTTACTCGAGTAAGTTTCTCAATTGCAAGTCAAACTCCAAAGGTCAATTCGAAATTGTTGCTATCCAAAGGAAGGTGAATGCACCTGTGAAATATGACAGACTTAGTGCTAACTGCTTAAAGTAACACACTGAGTCAAAACCATGTGTTTCTTTTAAGATACCTGTAGCATACAGAGAAAGACTTATGATAATTATGAGTGTATAGCGAATTCTTAATTACGAGGGTTGATCCAAAAATTTCATGGAATTTCTTTCTAAAATTTTAACGTGATTTGATGAAAGCAATCAACAGGCATATTTATGATAAATAATCATAATGCACCAATACTGGAAAATTTCACCACCTTCCAATTACCAATAAGGTCACACCAGCTTTCTGAAAATGGATAGTTGTGAAACCCGGGAGAGACTTCGACCTAACGTCAAGTCAGATATGTCACGCCACGTTATAGAAGCATCTCACCCAATTGTCAAATTCGAATACGTAACTACAAATGCTGCCCTTTACTCCATTTTTTTTTCTCAAGAAAAGCCTGGGTATCCTCTCGCACCAGCTTATCTTCATTTTTCACTCGTATTTCAAAATACTCCTCATTTTTCCATATGATATCGATCAGATTGCATTAACAGTTTAAATTGGTTTTTGGGGATAAGCGCTTAAAACAGAGCCTGTAAAAGGAGGCCACACCTTTAATCAACGTCAATGGAAGTTCTATTTTTCTTAAATTTCCTTTGCCACGGAAAACCAGTAACTAAATGCGTTTTCCCCCACCCTATGTCAATGATATACGCGTTTAAGATAGAGTGATCCCTGGCTTTTTACAAACTTATGACTTGACCGAAATTTGACGTTATTTAACAACTTAAAGACACAGGTGCTCGTGGACAGGATCATCCCTAACCCCCAACCTTTCAATATCATTAAAAAAAAATTCTGATTTTATTTCTTCATTTCTAATCTCTGACAATTTAATCTATTTGTTTCTATTTGAAAATCACAAAAATATATCAATCATATGCAATTTATATTCACAGTCGTTTCATGTATATAGGGGGGTTAGGGATAATCCTGTCCACGAGCACCTGTGCTTAAAGATGAACAATAAATCAACAACTAATAAGCTACATATCCAGTAAAATCAGTAAAAGTATCACACAAAGGTTTATAAAACTCAAACAATCGTAATAATGACATAATTTTCATTCAACATAGGACATTTTCATTTCACGTATTTATTAAAATGAAAATAAACGCGTTAATGTCTCCCCCGCATTTCCAAACAACCGTTTCTAGGGCAACTGTCATAGAGTTACTTTCATAGATATTTAAAATGGTTTTTTATTTAAAATGTTCAACAAGTGTCTATATTTCAACCAATTTCACTTAAAAATAAAAAAAATATATATATAAAGAAATTCTACGAACTTTTGGATCAACCCTCGTATGTGAAGTAAAATGACGTCATGTGATTCATCACCAATTCATTTACTTGTTTCTACTTCATTGCTCATATAACATTGACACGAAATTTAACATTTT
>PRKT01000011.1:2467843-2498614 GCA_003671525.1 Saccostrea glomerata | reverse complement strand
ACTACAGGGCTTGCTTCGGATGCTGAATCTGACCTACATTTTCTGGTTGAGTGAACAAGTTAAAGTTTTTGGTGCAGGTTTCATTTCCAAGTAACTATAAGCCCTATGTTGGCCAAAGTAGCATGGATTATACATATAAGGATGTATACTACCAAGCTTGCTTCGGATGCTGTATCTGACCTACATTTTCCAGTTGAGTGAATAGGTTAAAGTTTTTGGTGCATGATTCATTTCCAAGTAACTATGAGTTCTTAAATGACCAAACTTGCGTGGATGATACATATAAGGATGCATACTACTGGCTTGCTTCGGATGCTGAATCTGACCTACTTTTTGTTGATGAGTGAAAATGTTAGTTTTTGATGCATGTTTCATTTCCAATTAACTATGAGCCCTATAATGAGCAAACTTGCATGGATGATACATCTTAGGATGCACACTAATGGACTTGCTTCGGATGCTGAATTCGACATACATTTTCAGATAATAGACCAGGTAAAAGTTATGGGTGCAGGTCTATTACCAAAAAACTATAAGGCTTATATAACATTGTATAAACCAAACTTGCACAAATGTTGCATCAAGAGATGAAAACTCTCAAATTTGCTTCAGATGCTGGATTTTAATTACATTTTCATGAAGAATAACTAGTTTAAATTTTTTATGTAGTTCTATTTCAAAATCAGATTAAAATTGGATAAATATTTTCATTTTTGGAATGTACACTTCTTGTTGGTTAACTGTGTGACTTTGCCTTACTTAAAGACAACATTCGTTGAGGTGAGCTCTGTAATCTCTGATTACCTATGTTTTACCATGGAGGCATTTAACGCACTTTGAAAAAAAGATATGAATGAAAATAAAAATTATAGACTTAGAATTTAGTTATAGAGGAAATCGAATTGTAATAATTATATCTTTCGAAAAACTTTTTTAAATTTACATGAACTCATTTAACCTCCTTGAGAACAAGGAGAAGACGAGTAGAAGGTCTCTCATCCCAACTCTTTTTTCTTAAACATTGTACATAGCCGTCGGTAGCAAATTGAAAGTTGACCCCACAAGTAAGCCCCAATTTTAATGCATACATGTATGCATTAAAATTGGGGCTTACTTGTGGGGTCAACTTACATTAATATGTATATCTTTGCAAAATATTTATGTGCCTACATGTAAGCCCCCTTTCCGGTACTGATGCCTATGCTACACCAAAATATATGTGTTTACATAACTGGTATGACGTTGAAAACATTCAATAAATTTAAGTTTACATAAAATGCATGCAAACTTGAAAAGAATTTAGTACAGTAAAGCATTTAAGCGAGAAAGAATTTTCTAAGTATGGAAAAATCAAAATCGCTCACTTTCATATCCTGATGTGACCTCTTCACAGAAGAATTATCAAACAGGTTCAATTATTTATCATACCTAAGATTTGCAGGAATATTGACGAATCCATTCACAGTTTTTCAAAGTGCGTTAATATGGTCCATATTAACGCACTTTGAAAAGAAATTTTATTTTTTCAAAGTGCGTTGACTTGGTCCCAAAATTTAACGCACTTTGAAATTTTTTTTCAAAGTGCGTAATTTTTCAAAGTGCGTTGTAACACGCCACGTTATAGAAGCATCTCACCCAATTGTCAAATTCGAATACGTAACTACAAATGCTGCCCTTTTCTCCATTTTTTTTCTCAAGAAAAGCCTGGGTATCCTCTCGCACCAGCTTATCTTCATTTTTCACTCGTATTTCAAAATACTCCTCATTTTTCCATATCAACGTCAATCAATGGAAGTTCTATTTTTCTTAAATTTCCTTTGCCACGGAAAACCAGTAACTAAATGCGTTTTCCCCCACCCTATGTCAATGATATACGCGTTTAAGATAGAGTGATCCCTGGCTTTTTACAAACTTATGACTTGACCGAAATTTGACGTTATTTAACAACTTAAAGACACAGGTGCTCGTGGACAGGATCATCCCTAACCCCCAACCTTTCAATATTATTTTTAAAAATTCTGATTTTATTTCTTCATTTCTAATCTCTGACAATTTAATCTATTTGTTTCTATTTGAAAATCACAGAAATATATCAATCATATGCAATTTATATTCACAGTCGTTTCATGTATATAGGGGAGTTAGGGATAATCCTGTCCACGAGCACCTGTGCTTTAAAATGAACAATAAATCGACAACTAATAAGCTACATATCCAGTAAAATCAGTAAAAGTCTCACACAAAGGTTTATAAAACTCAAACAATCGTAATAATGACATAATTTTCATTCCACATAGGACATCTTCATTTCACGTATTTATTAAAATGAAAATAAACGCGTTAATGTCTCCCCCGCATTTCCAAACAACCGTTTCTATGGCAACTGTCATAGAGTTACTTTCATAGATATTGAAATGGTTTTTTATTTAAAATGTTCAACAAATGTCTATATTCTTATTTCTAATTTTCGACCAATTTCACTTAAAAATAAAATAATATATATATAAAGAAATTCTACGAACTTTTGGATCAACCCTCGTATGTGAAGTAAAATGACGTCATGTGATTCATCACCAATTCATTTACTTGTTTCTATTTCATTGCTCATATAACATTGACACGAAATTTAACATTTTGGCAGAATTAATTAAAGATTTTATAGCTATTAAAGCAGGTTAGTCAGATATTTTGTATTTTTCTATATAGTTCTGTCAACGAAAAACATAGACAGATAGTAATATACCAATATAAAACATTAACAAAATTATAAATGGAATAAAAAATATTTTTACCATGGACTCTCAAAGATGAAATGAAACAGAATCATAAAAAAAATTACAAATAGTTATAAATTCTTTGTAACCACGTACACATTACTTCTGAACTTTTATGGAGGCTTACTAATAAAATTTAAAGAGATTTTCACAGAATTTTTGTTATATAGTGCCATTGTGCACCTCCTATTTTACTTTTTGATCGGACTTATATTTTGGGTTACCCAGAGCAAAACATGGATATGGCCATTTTTCTATAATATTGAAGGGTACCAATCTATTATCCGCAACTCCTCCTTTATCACCGGTTAAAATTTGATGAATCTATCAGATTCTTTATTACATAATGCCATTGTGCACCTCCTATTTTACTGTTTGGTCTTACACTATTTCGGGTTTCCCAGAGCAAAACATGGACTTTGCCATTAAAACCATATGGGAGGTTGGGGGGGGGGGGTAACTAGTGATGAGATCATTGTTCACAGTACCTCTGGTTATACCCCCGCTTGAAGAGTGGGAGGGTATATAGTGATCGGGGTGTCCGTCCGTCTGTCCGTCTAGCTGTAAGTCCGTCTTGGATACCCATCTCTTATCCGCATTTCCTTTTATACCACCAAGATAATTTCATAGATTCTTTATTACGTTATGCCATTGATTGTGTACCTCCTATTTTATTTTATGATCCGACACTTATTTCTTGTTTCCCAGAACAAAACATGGACTTTACCGTTATGGTATTGGAGGAGGGTATCATTTAGTGAGCCCAGTGCTCACAGTACCCCTAGTTTTGGTCCGCATGGCCATTCTTTCTATTATATTTAAGGGTGCCCATCTCTTATCCGCAACTCCTCCTGGTACTGATAATGATACTCTTTTACTCTCACAGATTACTACGTAATGCTATTATGCACATTTTATTATACCCCCGCTTTAAAAGCGGGAGGCATATAGTAATCGGGATGTCCGTCCCCCAGTCGGTCCATCTGTCCGTTCGTCTGTAATGCTTTGTGGTACCCATATCACATCCGCTACTCTCGTACCACTGAATGAAATTTGATGAGACTTTCACAGAATCTTTATGTGATTATGACATTGTGCACCTCCTATTTTACTTTTTGATCCGACACATATTTTATGGGTTTCCCATACCAAATACATGGACATTGCCATTATATTCATATGGGAGGCGGGGGTATCATTTAGTGAACTCATTGCTCACAGTACCTCTAGATTTACTTTTTGATCTCAACCTTATTTGGTTCTCTCAGAGCAAAACATGGACTTTGCCATTATAACCATACAAGAGGCAGGGGCATCATTTTGTGTGCTTATTGCTCACAGTACTTTTAATTATACCCCCGCTTGAAAAGCGGGATGGTATATAGTAATGGGGATGTCCGTCCGTTCGTCCGTCTGTTATGCTGTGGCGTACCCATCTTTTATCCGCAACTGCTCTCATACCACTGAAATAAATTTGATGAGACTTTCACAGAATCTTTATTACATATTTCCATTGTGATCTTATATTTTACTTTTTGATCCGACACATATTTTGGATTTCGCACAGCAAAACATGGAAACTGCCATTATATTCATATTGGAGGCGGGGGTATCATTTAGTGAGTTCATTGCTTACAGTACCTCTAGTTTAAATGGCGTCTATTATGAATCTTTCAGTATACTGACCCCCATGTATTTTCATAGGATATTGTGTCATGAGCTCATAAACTAAATGTTAATACTAACTTTCAAAACCATGCCTCTCAGACTTCTATAGGTATGAGATAAAACAATCGTCTGGAGCTTTTTTTCATAAAAGGTCAAATGTCAAATGGACTGTAACGATGGTATTTTCCCCTGCAAAGTTTACTGGCAAGCAATGCACAGGTTACATGTAAATACCATAGATTTATCTCTCAAATATAAAAAAATCTGCTGTTCATCTTTTATAAAATATGTCTAAGGTCAAAAACTCAGAGTCAAGAGATCAGTAACTATCCTATTTTACAAAAGCCAAACTAGAGGTACTGTGAGCAATGAGCTCACTAAATGATACCCTCGCCTCCCATGTGATTATAATGGAAAAGTCCGTGTTTTGCTGTGGCTGGGAAATCTAAAATATGTGTCGGATCAAAAAGTAAAATTGGAGGTGCACAATGGCATTATGTAATAAAGATTCTGTGAAAGTTTCCTTAAATTTCATTCAGTGGTATAAGAGGAGTGTGGATAAGAGATGGGTATCCCAAAGCGTAACAGACAGACGGACGGACGGAAGGACATATCGTTTACAGTATAGCCTCCCACTTTTCAAGCGGGGGTATAAAAATGTCAAGTAATATCTATACATGTGCAAAATATCAAAATCATACTTCTCACAGGGTATGACAGACGGTCAGACAAACGCCGAGTAAAGTAATCACAAACTGTCATTCTTCTCTGAAGGAGAGACAAAATCTTAATTTTTATTTTTATAAATTAACATTAAGCATGCAGTATCATAACATTATTAATAGATAAGAAAAAATTAATGAGTTTTTTTACTGACACAATTAAGTCAATTTCAAACACAGACACTATCTTACCTTTGATAATAATTATATAAAGCTCTAATTAAGGAATGCATTTGTGACCTGCTGTAGCATCATTAGACAGTGATCGACATGACATCAATGTTTTGAAAAGGGGACACTACCAGAAAAGAAAAATAAACTTATCTGAAAAAAAAACTAACAAGCCAGCATACCTACTCTATAGGACAAACACCACCAAATGTTTTCCCATAGACTTCCATACAATCTTGAGCCCCTGTCACTGATACATATATTGAATTTTGGACAAATGACCTTCTTCCCGTGAAAGTTCGAGATCTTGGGGGGGGGGGATTAAAAATAAACTAGAGATGTTGTGAGCAATGAGCTCACTAAATGATACCCCCGCCTCCCATATGATTATAATGGCAAAGTCCATGTGGTATAAGAGGAATTGCAGATAAGAGATAGGTACCCCAAAGCGTAAAAGACAGACGGACGGACGGACATACCGATTACAGTATACCCTCCCACTTTTCAAGCGGGGGTATAACTAGAGGTACTGTGAGCAATTAGCTCACTAAATGATATCCCCTCCTACCATTTAAGGAATGTCTTTAAGTTTTGTGTGAGTTATTGGTGTGTGAATCACACAGACTTGTCACGTAGGCATATTTCATGAAGCGCTAGCGCGCTTCATGAAAAATATGCCTATGTGCAAGTCTGTGCAACGCCTCTGATACCACTGGATGAATTTTTATGAAACTTTCACAGAATCTTTGTTACATAGTGTCATTATGCACCTCCTATTTTACTTTTTTATTGGATATATATTTCCCATAGCAAAACATGGACACAACCATTCTTTCTATAATATTGGAGGGTACCCATCTCTGATCCACAACTCCTCCTAGACCACTGAATAAAATTTGACGATAGGTCATTTACCAGGTTAAATGACAGGTGATTTTTTTCACAGATTCTTCATTACATAATGCCATGGTGCATCTCCTATTTTTTTTTTCTTTTTTTTTGCTTTGACACTTATTTCGTGTCTCCAAAAACAAATCATGGACCTTTGTCATTATAATGGCATGGGAGGTGGGTGTATCATTTAGTAAGCTCATTGCTCACAGTTCCTCTAGTTTTCAATTTTTAAAGTTCTATTCGGAAAAAAGGGCAGGCTACACCCCCCTCCCCCCCCCCCCCCCCCCCGATGCTACGTGCCTGTTGGAGATAAACAAATGTAAGAATGTTCAGTTATTGTTTATACATTAACACGCAAATGAAAATAAACAGGAAATAAAAATCTGCACTATATATTATCATTTATCTAAACGTGTGACAATCAAATCGATATATGATTCCTCAATCTTCTAAATCAACAATGTATAAGGAAATTGCAATTATTAGAAATAATTATTTATGTATTTTATTCATACATGTTTAATGATTCGTACCAAGAAAAATATAATTTCAGTCTGTCTAAACTACACACGTCAGTCTGCAACTTGATCCATTTCTATATATACCGATGGAACGCTGGCAAAATTAGATTTATGATGTGCATTTATCATTTTGTGATGCGCTTTTGTGTTTATGTAATGCGTTTTATCATTATGTGATGTGCTTTTCTCATTATGTGTGTGCATTTGTCGATATCAGATGTGCTTTGGTCATTATATGATGTGCTGTTATTATTATGTGATGTGTTTTTGCCGTTATTTGGTGTTGTTTTTGCATTAGATATATGGAAATTGACTCAGCGTATATATACAATGCTTTGGCAAAAAAAAAAAAAAACAAATACATGTTAAGAGGTTTAAATACTAGTAGATCGACTATAGGAAAAATCAAATTCAGAAAAGTTGACACTACTTAAAAATCTGTTAATATTTAAATTGACAAATCAAAGGAATTTTTTTTAATGAATCAATACATCTATGTCTGGTATTTTTTTCATACATGTTAAAGGAAAACTACAGGTTCTGTGAGCAATGAGCTCATTAAATGATACCCCCGCCTCCAATATGAATATAATGGCAGTGTCCATGTTTTGCTCCTGGAGACCCAAAATATATGTCGGATCTAAAAGTAAAATGCACAATGGCATTATGTAATAAAGATTCTGTGGAAGTCTCATCAAATTTCATTCAGTGTTAGGAGTGGAGTTAAGTAAAAGAGATAGGTACCCCAAAGCGTAACAGACGGATGGACGGACATTCTGATTACTATATACCCTCCCACTTTTCAAGCGGGGGTTTCAATGATCACGCTAACGATATCATCACGATAAAAAATTGCGTAAACCACGCAAGATCTAATGACAAATGCACATCACATAATGACGAAAACACTTCAAAAAAGACAAAAACAATTTGCGTAATTAAAAAAGCACATTACATTTAGAAATACACACCATTTGATAATAAAAGTACATCATATAATGTCAAATAAAGCACATCACATGATGACAAAAACAGTCTTTAAAGGATGTATACTATGACATTTTTTGCGGAAAAAAAGCTTCATTTGATTACGGGGTAAGGTGGTCAGTGAGGACCTTTTTGAAATAAATTTATTGAGAAGAGGGTTGAAAACTTCAAATCATGAAAAAAAATTTAAACTGTGCAAATGATTTAAAATGTAGCAATGGGTATAAAAAATTTCCATGAAGAATATAATAAAAATCCATTTCATTAAGTATTCAAAGTATTATGGCATGTCATGCATTGCAATATTGACATATTCTATCTACATGTATACTCTATTACTTTCTATTTATATTCATCGTATTGCATGTTTCACAACTTATTTAATTTTTAATCTGTATTCTAAAAGTGTATATTTATATCAATTTTAATTTGTGTTGCATATTTTTTTCTTATAAATATTCATAACTATTCATTTTTATTGTAAATTTTAATATTTGTATTTCCATTTGTATATCATGACTTTCAATGTGTATTGTATATTTTCAATTTGTATTTAATTATAAAGATTTGACATTTTTATTTATTTTGGTATTGTTTATATTTTTATTTAGTCTGTAAATTACTATTTCTTATTTGTTTTCTTGGATATGGGAAATTGAAAATTTTCCATCTGTATAGTATATTTTCTATTTATAACGTCCATTTTAAAACATCTACATTTGCATTCTATGATGATTTCATGAAATTTTATAATGATTCAATTTGAACTCGTATAATGTTTCCATTTGTACAATGATTTCATTTGAATCCTATGCTGAATCTATTTGCACGGTATATTGTTATGTATGTCTCTGCTAAAATTAAGCAGATTTTTGAAATGATGATAAATTCGTAGATACTTAAAGGGACTTGGACACAGTTTCAACATATTTTTTTTAAACCAATTTTAATGTTTACAATTCCTAATAAGGGCAATTTAAATTATCAGCAAGAAAATTGAACATCATTTGTTGATTTACAAAGAAGATACGAATTTAGTTAAAATTCTTCATAATGTAAACAAGGTTCGTGCCTTAATTTTGTTAACATATAGAAACATCATATTTATAATAAAACAAGATTCCTAAAATCACTAGAAACTCTCTAATGATGCTTCGAATTAAGTTCTTTATTGAAAAATCTGCTTTGAACCGAATATATATTAGTATATTAAACCTATGAAAACAAAAACATGACACGGGACTTGTTTACATAACAAAGGTTTGGAGCTCTAAATCTGTCTTGAATCTCGACGACTGAAATTCAAATTTTTGATAATCATTAAAAATCAGTATTTGGAAACATAACAATGGAAAATTAAATTTGAAAAGTTTCAGCTCAAACTGTGTCCACGTCCCTTTAATATCAACGATTAGAAAACTAGGAAACCAATATAGTAATATGTTTCCTGGTGTGAAATTGGCGTGAGAGTAAGTAGGAACTAGATTGTACATATATCATAAATACTAGTAAATAAGTAAATGTATATGTATACTTTGTTGTTTTTCATTTAAGACAATGAATCGCTTATTTAACATTTTATTGGTAAACCGCGATTGATTTTTGTAATGGGTTTTATACAATGCGATTCTGAGAAAGCGATACTTGGCTTTATGGTGATCCATAGCAATAAATTCAGATGTTGGACCAATTATCTGTTTATAACCTGCTGTGGTTTCCAGCACTTATGTTGAATTGGGTTTTTTACAAGGAAAATAGGTCTGCGGTTTTACTTTGGTCACGTTGTTTGGATATAAAGAATTTACTTTTGATAGGACTGATTTAATACGTAAGCAATGACTAAATTTTATATACGTTTTAATCTTCGCCATTACATAAAATTGACCAAAGTTATAGCAATATTTGTCACGACATAGATACAGTATATCAGGAAAAAAACTTATGAAAGCTTCATCTCTTAACATATTTTCTGGTAATGGCTTATTTGAATTAAAAAGTGTCAAGAGGAAATATCAAACGAATCTGGCAGCTGCGAGTTGCATTTTTTAAACCTAACTTGAATTATTGCTTTTATCTTCATAAAACACATTATATTTTCCATCTTAGACTATTATGAATACATTCCCTTTCTGTGTGTATGTGTTGTGAGTGTGTCCAAACGCTAACTGTTACCTTTGCATATGACGTAAATTTCAAATACGAAAACTTCACTGTCTCCACGAGCTCAAAGCTATTATGTACGAAATGTACCCGTTAACCATTTGCACCTCTCATTCCCACTTCGATATAATAGAGGTTATTTGTGCAAATTCTCCTCATATTATCACAATTGTTAGTCGCAGCGGCCATTGACGGACAAATGGGTGGCAGCGGGGAAACACCACTCTCAACATGCTGAAAGAATTTTTTGAGAAGCCCACTGACTTAACCATTTTTGCTTGTGGGGCTATTCTTACATGTTTCAGTCAAAAGTTCTTGAAAGAACGTCCGGCATTATGTTGTCCTGGTATGTTCCTGGTTTTTCGTATATGGATTGGTTACAGTTTTGACTCTTTGGAGTTGGCATTGATTTGGAAAACCGGAATTATCCAGTTTTCTTCTGATGCACGAACACTGCTCTTCTTCGTATGGATTGCAGTCTGTGTTTCTTTCATCGTCTCTATAACGTTTATTAACATGTGCTGTTGTAGAAACGAATT
Organism: Saccostrea glomerata; assembly: GCA_003671525.1. Lineage (NCBI taxonomy): Eukaryota > Metazoa > Mollusca > Bivalvia > Ostreida > Ostreidae > Saccostrea > Saccostrea glomerata. The sequence continues at coordinate 2,488,178 of PRKT01000011.1, read as the reverse complement.
AAAGACGGTTTACCGACTGTGGATACTAGCAATCTTTAAGGTCACCTCTTGTTGTAACGCTTTATTTATTTTCACGGAAACGTACACCCGGCGGGATTCTGGGGAAATAGCTTTGCCTCTTCAGGTAATCATACTGTTGATATCTGTATGTGATATTATTCTCGGTCTCGCCGGCTTCATTTTAACTGCCAGACTTTGTCATAAACGGAATCACCATATCAAACCGCAGCAGCCGCCTCCATAGCAATGCCTCCTTAGCAACGCGCTTGGAAAGAATTGGATGGATGAAGTACACCACCTAAACTCAAAGTGTGCTACTCACTAGTATCGATAAATAGTTTTGGAAAAAGTATAATAAACATTTTTCAAATATTTCTTATCTTGTTTTGCATTTAGTAGATATATTTTTCCCGATGATGACACATATCCAAGTTGAGTCAGAAAGGTGACATTGAACATGTATGTATTTCAAATTCTTCAAGGTCGCAAAATAATGCAGAAAGCTGTTATGCTTTATTGCATATTCATTTCCGAGTTACTGCAAAAAATTAAGTAGAGTTTTCACAAGAATTTCTGGATCTTAATTTAACCACAAATCTGCAAAACCCGGCTTTATTTAAATATAATTCGGCAAAAAGTTCATTAATCAACTTGAAAATAAATAATTTATGCATTTACATGTTTTGGTCTTGCAAATCAGATGCAAAACTAACAAGTTTGCAACGTGGATGAAGTTTCAAGTCAAGTTGTCCTAAAATTTATGATATTCACAGAGGTTGAGAAAAAAAATGATCCCGAGGGACCAGATTCAATAGAATTTTGCAAAAAATCTTGAGAACAAAGATTTATATAGAATAAGTTCCCAAATCTTTCTCTTATGTGCAACAATTATTACACTGCTTAGTCATCGAAAATCACAAAATTTTACTTTTACCTTTGCCTTACACTCTCAGATTTTGCACAAGCAGTGCACCTCAAGAAAAATGCCAGATTTTTTAAGTTCACTAATTTATGATGTGCAAACGTAGGTCTAGAGAAAAGGCTTTTTAGCGAAGAAAAATGACATTTATCTGAAAAAGTAATGTAGGGGCTGCACTCCCTTGACCCACCTATCCCCCACATCCCCAAAAGTGCACTCCGTTGACCCACCTATCCCCCACAGCCCCAAAAGTGCACTCAGTTGAACCCCCCATCCAGGCGCCTTATACTACTGTTATCTTTGCAACTTTGCAACCAGCTACATGGCGATTTTTTTTTACCCGCAATTAAGCGATAGTTGTTTGTTTTTGTTTTTTTTAAATAAATAATAATTTTAAAAATATTCAAGGCTAATATAATATGAACTTTATTTTCTATTTTTTCAGTTCTTTTTTATGTGTTTAAAAATAAATTTTTCGCGTTAAAACGCGAAAGTTACGCGTTTTATCGCGAAAGTTTCGCGTTATAACGCGAAAAATTTATTTTTTTTTACCTATGAAAATGAGCTCATTGGGCTTTCGTATAAAACATATGTGCATGTCAGTGTAATGTGACAGCTATGCTAACCTGACTTTTTTTTATTTTTTAGATCAAGAATTTTTATAGGCCTATATACGAAAGCCCATTGTATGTTCATCCTTTAATTCATAGATAATATGCGAGTCTTTAAATACAGTGAATATATCATGTTCTTGGCGAAATGGAGTGCATTATGCAATCTTGACCCTTTAACCAGGTGAACTGGTTTCACCGTAATAAAAGAAAATGGCGCTGTTTGTTTGTGATTGAACCATTCAAAGGTAATACTCTATTAAGTTATCAGTATTTTTTAACAATCTTTAGTAAATCATGCATATACCAGACTAGCTTTATAAACTGCATGCAACATACGGTTTTTCGATGCGATCCGATAATTATGCATAGGAAAAAACAGTGACATTGATTGGCTGTTATCTTTATAAATAAATTATATATATACAGAGCCTAAAACGTGCCACTACACCTCAGAAACGAAACAAAACGTTCCGTGCAAGAACTGAAGAAGCGCGCTATATCGTTCACAAAACGAACCGTACCGTGCACAAAACGAACGTATCGTTCTCAAAAGGAAAACTAACCGTGCCGTGCTAGTGGTGTCAAAGCACGTTTAACATTAAGGGGCAGTATCTTTTAAGTACATTGGGTATCCTTTTTAAATACTAATCACGTGTTAAGTAAGATAACATGCATTCTTGCTAGTAATGCAGACATAGATACTAGTACTCGTATGATAACCGCCACATAACGTAAGTCGTTTTAATTCCATGGTGTTAAAATTTCACGATTTTTCAAAAAGTACCAATCGCGATAGTTTAAATTTCACGCTGCAAGAACGATACCTATTATACTGGTGGGGACCCAGGGGGCGAAGCCCTCAGAAGCTCATGGATTCTAGAGGTTGAGGTCTACTGAGTAGACATTTTAAATATTTTCTCGACAAAACTATGTTTTATGCTAACTTTGACAATTTGCCTTCTAAAGACATCTTTCAAACTTTGCATCACAGAACAATTTGAGGTGGACACCTTAAAGACCTCAAATTGCGCCTTTTTAATCCTTTTCATTTCGTCCTTTGACCTATTTCAAGTTATTAAACATTTATTGCATGATAGTGAGGGTAATATGAAGACTTATTCAGCCAAGAAAAATCATATTCCCCGAGGGCTTCACCCGTGGGGAATATGATTTTTCTTGGCTGAATAAGTCTTCATGTTTCCCATACATTCATGCAATGAATTGTTTATTATACTGAATAAGCAATACTTTTGAAATAAACATAAAATTTCAAATTCGGCACCGCTCTCAAATTCACTTTGATTCATTTTTTATGTAAAGTTGCTATAAAACCCTTTGGTCAACACATTGTCATCAGTTTTGTGACGTAAACCAGGCAATTGTGACGTCAACTACTCTCAGTAGTTTTCGTTCAACGAACGAGAACTATATTGCGGGAAAATACACTAGGTGTTCCGAAGAGGTGGAATATGATGAAAAAGCGTGCCCACGGCCGGGAAATATTATATTATTATACCTCATTATAAATATTCTACACAACGCGTTGTCTGATTGGTTCTAGGTTATCACGTGATCGGGCCGTGATTGACCAAGAGTTACTTCCCGTTGGCCGCCATACTGGAGGTCCAAATGCTCATATTCCTTCATTGTTCAACCAATTTAAAATTTTTATATTTGCTATTTTGAATTAGAAATCAGTATTTTTCTGAAGTATATAAATTTTTGGAAGCCTCCTTTATTCAAAAAAATTATTTGATAAAGATTTTCCACCAAATATTTCTGCTATATTTTCTTCAACTTGGTAAGACAAATAGGGAAAATCACTGAGTCGACCTCCAATATGGCGGCCAACGGGAGGTAACTTTCGCTAAATTCAGGCCTATCGAAAACTATCTATATAGTTCTCGTTCGTTGAACGAAAACTCCCGAGAGTAGTAGAAGTCACAATAGCCTGGTTTACGTCACAAAACTTTACGTTAACAATGAAAGTGAATTAGAGAGCGGTGCCGAATTTGAAAGTTTATGTTTATTTCAAAAGTTTTGCTTGTTTCGGTATAATAAACAATTCATTGCACATGTTGCATGAATGTTCGGGAAACATGAAGACTTATTCAGCCAAGAATTCCCCTCGGGCGAAGCCCTCGGCACCGTCGGAAACCCACGGCTGATCTCGTCTTTACTTATCAAGTAAAGACGAGATCAGCCGTGGGTTTCCGACGATGAGCCCTCGGGGAATATGATTTTTCTTGGCTGAATAAGTCTTCATATTTCCCTCACTATCATGCAATACATGTATACATTTATTGCATGATAGTGAGGGAAATATGAAGACTTATTCAGCCAAGCAAAATCATATTCCCCGAGGGCTTCGCCCGAGGGGAATATGATATTTCTTGGCTGAATAAGTCTTCATGTTTCCCTCACTATCATGCAATGAATTGTTTATTATACCAAATAAGCAATACTTTTGAAATAAACATAAACTTTCAAATTCGTCACCGCTCTCAAAGTCACTTTCATTGTTAACGTAAAGTTACTATAAAACCCTTTGGTCAACACATTGTCATCAGTTTTGTGACGTAAACCATGCAATTTTGACGTCAACTACTCTCGGGAGTTTTCGTCCAACGAACGAGAACTATATTGCGGGAAAATGCACTAGGTGTTCCGAAGAGGTGGAATATGATGAAAAGCGTGCCGACGACGGGAAATATGAAGTTTTACGGCCCGATCACGTGATAACCTAGAACCAATCACATAACGCGTTGTGTAGAATACTTATAATGAGGTATAATAATATTAGTTATTTAGACACTTAGAGGGGTAATATTACCCCTCTAAGTGTCTACATAACGAATTTATCCTGCCGATGGTTCTCTAAAAGATGAAACATTTATAGTATTGATAAACCGCTTTCACTGAGCGTTCAAGCAAGACGTTCTGCATCCATTGTTGTCGTCAGACGCGATGATGTGTGGTTGGTAAGTGGGTAGGTAACGTGGACGGGGCAAATTAGCAATGTGAGGTGGGTAGACAGCGTAACATTGTTTTATGCAGTATTGCTCTCGACCAATGAAATTTCACGATTTTTATCAGAGGCAAGATAAAGATTAATAATAGGTTGGATGATTACTTCAATAATTGACTGTTTTAATGTCTTGTAATTATAATACAGTGTATAATGAAGATACTTGGGAATTCCAATTCTACAATAAAACTCTGATTATTGATTTTTAAAATGCACAATTTCATTAATTGCACGTTAAACGCTACACGATAATTTTTTTAATGGACGGAGTAAAAGTAATAAGAGAATATGTATGAGGAGTGTCAGAATCTCTTCTTCTTTTTTTTTTTTGGCGGAAATCCCTTTTTATTAAACCGTTGTTTTGTGTGCAGCTTAAACCGTGTTGACCATGCTAAGAAGGGTCACACAAGAAACTAATTGCTATTCATAGAGATGGTATTTCGGAACTCGTACGTATTGATTTGGCGTTGTGTAGTTTGTTTAATTGATCCAATCACTGAATGTTCGCATTCCACAATAACATCCCAATCTGAACAGAAATAGGATAAATTTTGCTAGATTTGTTGAAGGGGGATGATGGAAAAAAGAGGAAATACTAAGCACCCCTATAATGACTGACTGAAAAGATTTTCACCGACAATCAATATGCATTAAAAATCGTGTTAATAACCATTTACTACAAACTGCGTACCAATTTGTTGCAGCCATTCATTCAAGAAGCCTTAAGTTATGTATTTATAAACAAAATGTTAAAGTATTATTCACACTTTCATTAACAATATACATAGTGATTTTTCACACATGGTACTAAATATAATGGTTGTGTTGATATTGGCACTAATAGCACAGTGACGGTCGTCCATACAGTTTGTATTGACGTTCTTGTATCGGATTTCTCTCATGATGCTCGCAATCAAAGACTGTTTAATGCTAAATAAATGGAAAAGGTTTTTTATGTAATTTGTAGTGGATGTAAAATTGTCCTCTATTGATTAGATCGTGGAAGTCAAATACATCGGAGGGACATTGGACTGTGTGCTGAGAACAAAATCTGGACGTAAGTCATTATCATATAGAATTCATGATTGTGCTGAAACATCTCTGCAAAATATTTTTATTTTCAGGATAATTCTGTTAAATATCAGATAGTTTTGATAATATTGTTGAAATTTAATAGCGTATCGTATTGGCCGTAAGTTTCAATAATTGCTAAAACGTCACTATTAATTGCATCTTTCAAATGTTCAAACTAGCACTTCAACGATGAACGCAGAGGAGTTCAGGCGGTTTGGTAAGCAGATGGTGGATTATGTAGCAGACTATCTGGAAAACATCAGAGATCGACAGCCATTTCCTGACGTGTCTCCTGGATATCTGAAGGAACTCATTCCGGACAAAGCCCCGGACGAAGCAGAGAAATGGCAGGACGTCATGAAGGATATAGAGAGGGTCATCATGCCAGGGGTTAGTTATCTACAATGTGAAACATCTACAGAAAAGTAATATTCTAAATTTTAACAGTATATGGTACTTCATATATTTTCTTTGGATTATATAGGTAACCCATTGGCATTCTCCTCAGTTTCACGCTTACTTCCCCACTGCCAATTCCTATCCAGCGATTGTGGCTGATATTCTCTCGGATGCCATCGGCTGCATTGGATTTTCTTGGGTAAATTACTTGCAATCGGTAATTCAGTAAATAGATGTGAATACTTCAGTATTCCTTTGCCAGTAATTTTATTTTGTAATAAGGAAAGTTAGGAAACCAATGGGTTTTACAAGCGTGTTGCAAAAGTATAGCTATTTAAGTTAGGGGGGAATATGGAGGCTAAATTTTACATAAGGTGCAATTTTGAAAATCATATAAATTCAACAAAGAAATCGTTTTAGCGTCGTTAAATACTACTCGCTTGCAAAACGTGTAATTTCAAAGATTTACTGTCTCGCATTGAATTTGGTTCTCACCATTTCTTGAAGGCTTCCAGTCCCGCGTGCACGGAGTTGGAGATGGTGGTTTTGGATTGGCTAGCTAAAATGCTCGACCTTCCTGATTGCTTTCTTCATTCCAGTCAAGGTCAAGGAGGCGGGGTCATACAAGTAAGTCAAACGAACATACGCTACGGTTGGCAGAGTCAATTTACATAATGAAAGATGAAGGACTAAAACTGTCCTCAATATACTTTCAATACAATAAACTAATATAAATTTACTCGTACATGTATCACTGTTTGCAACGAAAAAAAGAAAAATAGATGAATTTATTGATGAGTTGGGCTCTCGGAAGCGCAACTGTAAGTATTTTCTCTTGAAAATTAGGGAACGGCAAGTGAAGCCACACTGGTAGCCCTTTTGTCAGCTAGAACACAACATTTACACCATATTCTTGGAGATAAATTTAGTCACTCGCCAGATGAAGGAATTATTAATAAAATGGTGGCCTACTGTTCTGCACAGGCAAGTTTTATCGCCAATCATGAAAACTATTTTAAATGATCCAGGAAATAACACACGCATGCGCAGAATGATTAACTCGGAAACTGAAAGACTGAATTTTTACGTATACTCAGCATTATAAATTGAACTTTATAGAAAATTAATTGACCAAAATCTGGAAATAATCTTATTTTGTTACACACAGGCCCATTCTTCTGTAGAGAGAGCAGCATTGATAGGAGCAGTGAAAGTACGGTTATTGGATACTGATGAAAAATACTCACTCAGAGGCGATACTCTGCAAAAGGCAATAGAAAAAGATAGGGCGGATGGGCTTATTCCATTTTTTGTACGTATTATATTGTCCTGTAATATTTATGAATTAATAGCGTGAAAAGTTTTTCTAGGTTTACGAAAATTGGGAAATATTTAAGTAGTCTGTACTTTTCACAGCTCTGCGCAACTCTTGGTACAACTTCCGTTTGTTCGTTTGATAACGTCTTGGAATTAGGGGTAGTTTGTGAGTATAATTAGCTATTTTTTCGAATTCTTAATAAAACTTAAAGCAACGAAACGTTAAATTGTTAATCTTAATGAAAAATTATAAAGATTTTGAAGTTAAATATATCAAATTAAACATCATCAGTTACAGTATTGTTTCTGTTTCAAATTCCTACGCTTTGTGTTCAGGCAAGAAAGAGGGTCTGTGGATGCATATTGATGCAGCGTACGCTGGCAGTGCCTTTATTTGTCCTGAATTTAGACCTTTACTTAATGGGGTAGAAGTAAGCATAAAAAGTCTTTTTTTTAAAGATCGTTTCTTACACAAACCATGACTCAGATGTTAAAAAACATTTGTATTTTTTTCCAGCATGCAATGTCCTTTAACTTTAACCCGCATAAATGGTTAAATGTCAATTTTGACTGCTCCACTATGTGGTGAGTAGGACATATTTCTTGGTAGTAGAATCGACAAAAATTTTTTCTTCTTTTGTTTTCTGAGACATCCATAACATTACATATACAACTAATTCTATTTTATCAGTGAGTATGGTGTGCTGTATTCATGACAAAACATAAATATTTCATGTTTGCTATATATGTTATGTTGAAATTTATCAAACACTCCTATTCAGTATTCACTACCCCTATCTCTTTGAATTCTGGCAGGGTCCAGGATAGTCGGTTATTAAGTGACGCCTTCAATGTAGACCCGCTATACCTGAAACACGACAATCAAGGTTCTATACCTGATTTCAGGGTAAGGGGGTAACAATCTCTATTCTTTTTATTATGTTTTTAAAATTCAATTTCTAAAGTTTAAAATTGTGCAAAGTTTAATTTTGTTCACTTTGCTTTGCAGCATTGGCACATTCCGTTGGGAAGGAGATTTAGGTCTCTTAAATTATGGTTTGTTTTGCGGTTGTACGGAGTGAAAGGTCTTCAGGAATACATTAGAAAGGTATATATATGTACATGTACTAGTAGTCACAAAATTAGCATCGTTAAAAGAATTAAAGCATTAAATACTCGTATTTTACTCGTGATGGCTTTTTGTCTAGGATGTAAAACTTGCCCATCAGTTTGAGGATTTGGTAAAAGCTGATCAGAGATTTGAAATCTTTGGTGATGTAGTGCTGGGATTAGTTTGCTTCAGATTGAAAGTAAGTTCCAGTCATCTACAGTGGGGGAATAACTTTTTTATTTGGTACATAAGCATTTGAGTAATAAGAAGTGGGTACGCATCATATAGGTATTTTAACCCCACTCTTTTGCTTTTGTTGTTGCATTGCTTTCAAAATTCTTTATCATTTTATATATAATAATAAAAGCTTGTGTACATTTTAGGATTCAAACGAAGTTAATGAGAGGTTATTGAAGGCCATCAACACAGACAAACGTATACACTTGGTGCCATCAAAAGTTAATGGCACATTTTTCCTAAGATTCGCTGTGTGTGCCTCACGGACAGAATCAAGGGACGTAGAATTCGCCTGGAAAGTGATACAGGAACTAACAGATAAAATCCGAAGCGGCCAAACATAAGGGTGTTCGAGTTGTGTTTGCTTTGAAGCATTGACGGGTTAACTCAAATTACTTTGAGAAATTGTTTTGGACGGTTGAACAATACGAGGAAGAGGGGGGGGGGAGGGGGGGTAGGTATCAGTCATTTACAGTGTATTGTTGTTAGATTCAATAAATGTTTGTAATAATTTGAAATAGTAGTTCAGCTGCGCAGAATGAAATTTTTGACTATGAAAATAAAAAAAAGATGAAATATGACAAGGAAGCTAATATATTGGTCCCAAATATGACATATGACAGAGATACTAAATACGTCATTGTCACATTGTTAACCAAGGTATGTGTCAATAAAAACGATTTACTCATTGATTAATACATTTTGTTAAATATAAATACAGCAAAAACTGTTAAAATACACCATGAAGTTCAAATATATACACTGTAACCTGGAGCGTGCAGCACTATGGCGCGCTTTATCCATGTACTTGCAAGTACGCAACATCCAGGAATCTTTGTATGCATCATAAAGTCAAATTCCCGTACATTTAATGCATCTGTTCATGGCGAATTCTTATCAAAAGCCAATCATCCACTCAGGTACAAACTATTTTCACTGCAACTCATTGTGGCATGACAACGATCAGATCTTAGGTGAACCGTGTAATCCATCTAAAATGTCATTGCATGAGAGAACTATGAATGTCAAAATGCTTGAAACAAGTACTTAATGTTTAACATATCTATATACGTACCTGTCAGTGAATGGGTCGTAATATTCAATAATACAAAGGTTAACATATTTTCATTCAAGGAGTACCCAAAGCCCCCAATAACGAAAATTTTTTTCAGTTCTGCGGCGCAAGCTCCAGCACATGCTGTCGACAAAGACTTTATTTTACAACTAAGGAAGTACCAGTAGAGCTAGATAATAGTTTTTAGCAAATATAAACGTACTGTAAATATCTTTACATCATTTACTTTGATAACTTGTAGCCATAAATGAAACAAAGTACTCATATTGATATTGGTGGTACTGTTGTTTGTATTTTCGTGTGCAGTAGGATACCTCGAGTCTGGTATATGCGGTTTTAAGGAATCTTGTCTATTAACGAATCCTTTAAAATGAACGTAATATGAACCAAATAAGTTTGGTACAAACTTTAAGTACACAGACCAATTGATAGATAATGACATGTATATTTACCAGCTGGTCTTGTAGATTATGTTAAGATAATTCCCACTGGCTTCCAAAAGATGCATTTGTCTATGCACTTAATCAAGTTTTGCTGCGGCATTAAAGGAAATCGAACACATTTCAAAATAGTTTCAAGGTACTGAGCGCGTTCCTTTGGACATGCATGAATGAATCCAATTTAAGCATGTGCAAAAGACTTCCATCTCAGTTGAAGTCACAACTAATCGTGCGATAGAATTACTCTTAAGTTTCCGTGTCTAGATCCAGAAAAGAATTGCGCCGAGAAGTTTATAGGAATCTGTCTGAATGCATCGGTCAGTATAGGTGTAATACAATCCTTCAGCGAACCCTTTCTCTCTGCACCCCAACATAACAAGATCATTTTGAAGGAGGGTTTTCTAACTTTCTGAGGCATCTTTCCCTTATATCTGGAATTTGTAACTGCATCGAGAGTTTTACTAAATCCAAAATAGTTAAGATGTACATGTAATTTCAAAATGCCCAATGTGAACAAATTTCGGAAGGACAAATCTCTTCCATTTGTTTTTATCTTTGACGCCTGTAGATTATTTACGGGCAAAGGTGTACCTGAAGTACACCCATCACCGACTGTAGATTATTTACGGGCAGATGATGTACCTGAAGTACACCCATCACTGACTAGATTATTTACGGGCAATGATGTACCTGAAGTACACCCATCACTAACTAGATTATTTACGAGCAAATGATGTACCTGAAGTACACCCATCACTAACTAGATTATTTACGGGCAGATGATGTACCTGAAGTACACCCATCACTGACTGTAGAATATTTACGGGCAAATGATGTACTGGAGTATGTCCATCACTGACTAGATTATTTATTGGCAGTTGATTACCTGAAGTACGCCCATCACTGACTCGTGATTATACACAGGCAAAGGAGGTAAATTTTCGGGTATATTAAAACCGTAATATATTTTTTCTATCAAAAGTTAGCTTCAAGGTTAAAATTTGTGCTTTGAAGTGAAAGTTGGGGGTCCTTCGGATGTGGACTTACAACCGAGACCCCGTGTCACTGCAGGCGTTGGTTTTAACTCCGAATTTTCTTATCATTAAACTGTTGCTCAGTTTATTAAATTTGTAAAACTTCTCTTAATTGTTGGATAAACATACATGATAAACATATATACTAGTATGTATAGTTTGTCTCCTTTGTGGCATATGACGCACTGTGTATCAGGTTTTGATACTTCAACACGAAAAAGTATAATTTACTAGCTAAGCCCACGTTAGTCATGCATGTACATATATAACTAAGTGAAAGTCTTAAAATGTATTTTATCCACTAAATATGTTTCGGATAACAGCTTCTATCAGCGCCTGTCTTGCTTTAGTAACAACAGCATGGTGTGGTTGCCCTTGCCAGAAGAACATTGAATACTACAACATTTGTATAAAGTCGGCCCAAAACAGCAGCAACGCGTGTGGAATCCACCTTACCGAATATAATACATGTATTAAGAAGAAGCTTGCGGATTTGGACTCAAAACTTGAATCCATTGATCGTTATCTCAACAGAACAAGTAAATATGTTTGATTTTTCCTTGATCCTTGCTGAATTCAATTTGTTTTCTTCTGAACTTGTTGAAATTATTTTTCAATTATAATTTTAGCTCATCATGTCTCATTTATGGCTGCTCTTGCAAGAAACATAAAACCCGTCGTCGGGACTCTTATTTTTGGCAACGTTTTCACCAATAAGGGAGGAGCTTATAATGGCAAGACTGGTATCTTTACCGCCCCTGTATCTGGATCATACTTCTTTATGGTCACTGTTGGACTTCTAGCTCCTTCCATCTCCAGAGGCAGGGACTACTTAAGGATATATATTATGAAAAACGGCAAAATGTCCACTTACTTATTCATCGGACCTGAAGGTTTATGGATCAAAAGATCAGAAAATATCTTAATGGAACTCTCAAAAGGAGACAAAGTAAATCTTTACATAAATACCACAGGAGTTGGGTTTCCCTACATTTCTGGAAACAATGGCTATCCTGGTTCAACTTATCACTCACACTTCTCTGGATTTCTCATAAACTGAGGCGTGTTTATACTAATTGAAACAATTGAATAATAAGGTTGTTAACAGGGAAAATAAATTTGTTTACCAGTAAGCATGTGTTATTCATTGGTTTTCTTGTAGAATAAAGGAAAAGTTTAATTGACATTAAATATTTTACACTTGTAAATAAAGAAAGAGCGATATATGGTAAGTGTCTCAATTGGCCCCTTAAAATGAATATCTTGATTTTACTTTATATATAGCTTTAATTTGTACAGCTATATATGCGACCTTTACTGGTCATTTTCATTTTGATCAAAATGCCGTTATTTTAAGAATATGACATCATAAAAATAACGTTTTCCCGCCATTTTAACATATTTTGTATAAAACTGCTTATTTTCAAGCAGTTTTTCTTCCAGAAAATATAGAGCGCAGCCTAGAACAAGATTTATATTTTTACCAAAGATGTATCTATCCAATACTAATTAGTGACAGAAAAATTATGTATGTTCTACACTGCGCTCTATGTTTCCCATAAGAAAAAACATCAAGAAAAAGGCATATTTTTGGCTTTTTTGTTAGATAGCAAAAATAGCATTATTTCTCATGTCATTTACAGCTAGTTAGTGCATATAAATGTGAAAAATATATTGAAAATATTTCTAATATAATCTCCTCTACAAAATAAATATCAATTAAACATATCTGAATGTCATTCTAAAATGTTGATATTTAGGGGGCCAAAATTCGCTCTTATCATATATACTCCTTTGATTTCAACTTTGAATATCATTTTACAGTCTCTGAAAAGTTCAATAAAGATGAATGTGCATAAGAAGTTGACATTTTTCTTGAGTCAAATAACAAGGAAATATGATAAAGGAGTATATATGATTAGAGCCAATTTTGGCCCCCTAAAAATCGACATTTAGAATACATTCAGATATGTTTTATTGATATTTATTTTGTAGAAGAGATTATATTAGAAATGTTTCCAATATATTTTTCACATTTATAAGCACTCACTAGCTGTAAATGACATGAGAAATAATGCTATTTTTGCTATCTAACAAAAAAGCCAAAAATATGCCTTTTTCTTGATGTTTTTTCTTATGGGAAACATAGAACGCAGTGTAGAACATACATAATTTTTCTGTCACTAATTAGTATTGGATAGATACATCTTTGGTTAAAATATAAAGCTTGTTCTAGGCTGCGCTCTATATTTTCTGGAAGAAAAACTGCTTGAAAATAAGCAGTTTTATACAAAATATGCTAAAATGGCCGGAAAACGTGATTTTTATGATGTCATATTTCTAAAATAACGGCATTTTGATTAAAATGAAAATGACCAATAAAGGTCGCATATATAGCTGTACAAATTAAAGCTATATATAAAGTAAAATCAAGATATTCATTTTAAGGGGCCAATTGAGACACTTACCATATATCACTCTTTAACAGAATATTCATTTCAAATTCACCAAAACAAAAAAAATTCTATTATCCATGATTCACTTTTGATGGTATCATGTAAAGGTTAAGTGATGCCTATTAATTTCCAGTGTTTACAGTTGTGGTTTATGTTTGTATTCGTTATTTGCTTCTGAAATACTTCTGGCCCCTGTCACCTTCATGAACAATGTTAAGTCCACTTCATGTAGAATCAAATTTATTTTTTACCCATGGTTGACAGCTGTTTAATACATCAATAAATTATAAATTGGGAGTTATTCTCGTTCAAATTTTATTAGACAATGCTGTGCACATACAGTATTCCCTTTTGTCACATTTCAAAGTTTGAACTAAGATTTTCAATTCAATTAAAATTGAATTGGGAATGAAAAACAATCTTATTTTACAGGTGTAATATTTACTTTATGTTATGTACACAAAACCATGAAATTGACGATGTTTTCTCAATCTCTTACACATCAGTACACAATAGCCACTAGATCTATCCCATATTGCAAAAATAATTCTGCAACTACTTTCTGTTTACGAAAATTCTGGATCATAAGTAGGCACACCATTGATGTCGCTGAGGTTGATATAAATAATACAGCTGTGTCGTCTGACCTTGACCCCAGCACACCACAGGTCAGCCAGTTCATCCGTGACCGAGTCCAAGGCTGAGTAAGCAGTGTAGTGACCCTTAGTGTTGGGACAGTATATACCCCCTGTAAAATCATTTATCTTTGTTTACTTATTTCAATACAACATAGATACAGCAAGCATGTTTCATGTTTATGTAAAACAAATTAATTTTTATTCCTATAGTAGATTTAAAATATATTAAAAGAACATATTGGATATAAGAAATTACATTTACAAGGAATCAAAATTGTTTGTTTGCAATTGTCATATTAAATGTGTTTAACTGTCAATTATTTCTGTGGAAAAATGCAAAAAAAAGAATATTATAAAACAGAAATTTTCTTTTGAAACAAACAAGTTTGCCCTCAAGTATGCCCTGCCTGCAGATCCCATTTCTTTTAAAGAAAGTTGTTCTGCTTACACCATTTTTGATGTCAGATGCTTGAATACTTACTGGCGTGGTCAAAGCGGTGGATCTGATTCTCTGGGAGTCTTGGTCTCTCTTTCAGTATCCTCATCAAGGTCATGTCTGTCACAAGCTCATGACGAGTTAGATTACCATTTCTCTCTGAAATAGAAACCAACCCAAAAAACATAGTGTAACAATCCCAATCAAATACTGTAAACCAACTTTTATTAGCGTGTGAAAAATCTTCCCGACGTTCGAGAGAGCCTCGTCATCGCGAATATTTGCGCAAACAGGTCCTTAAAGTGTATGTGTCTATTAACAACAGATCAAAAGAGGCTTGGTCGTGAAAATCAATCATTGCAAAATAGTATATCCCTGGTAAATCATGAAATAATGTCATCATGAATAAAAGTTGGTTTACAGTAAAATATTTTCTTAAAAGTGTTACATGTATATACGAAGGTTATCCCAAAAAGTCGTAGACAGGGAACATAGTTTATTTTCTCTTTGCTACATCAAGTTTCTTTTTTTGTCATAGCAAAAAGTAACATTTTATGATCATGCATATCAAGTTTCATGACGATACTACATTTAATAAGAAAACTATGAAAAAATAAAGAAACCATATGCGAATATTAACATCCAAATGAATATTTATTTAATATAGTGAAAAACCACTCTTGACTAAGGTTTTATTTAAATTCATTTCTGTCCCTTTTCTAAAGCTGATAAAAATTTTAGTCAAAATTTAGTTGAAAGATCACCTTACTTTTTAGGCAACAGAGAAAATACATTGTTTGATGACGTTCATGGCCTAGAACGTTCCAAAATGTCTGCGTTTAACAAAAAGTACTTCTTACATGCCATAACTTTTTTTTCCGATAAAGAGGAAAAACTATCTTTAAATCTCGTGCTATTTAAAACAACTTCCCTATTAAACTATAGTATGTAATGTCCTTTCTGTACTCTTTTCCCTGTCTCTGATGAATATAAAACATACCAAAACCAATTTATTACATTTCCATGCGCCGGGTACGCGTTAGACGACGTCATTTTCATCAATCTCAATTTCAACAAGACTTTGAAAAATATGCCATTTGTTGTCTGTTTCTAAATCAATTTATATGAAATTTTGACATATTATTAAGATTTTGATTCTGGTTTCAATGATTTAAATTTTAGTTCAATCTTTTACATAGTACATTGTACCAAAGAAATTAAAGCAAATGTAATAGTTATTTGCGTAAATTATTCCGAATTTTGGTCGTGCGCCGACAGACCATATCTGCCTTCATATAAATCGTCCCAATACAATTAATATGAAAGATATATATTTAAGAATTTACAATTTTAAAGAACATTGAATGTATTATGTCTATGCAAAATTTGGTTAGTATTGGTTGCCTGTTAAAAAAGTTATTACATTGTCTACTACTTTTTGGGACAACCCTCGTACATGCAATAATAGAAAACAAAGAATATTCTACCCAGTTCTTACAGAATGAATGCAGTGAAAGGTATATGCAATTATTTTTACTGACCATACATCCTGAAAATGTCTCTGCCCCAAGGATAGCTTGGTTTCCAATCTTTTCTGCTCCATTCTGGAAAACTGTACACATCAATCAGCTCACTACAAAGAATTGAAAAAGAAAACAAAATTAAAACATTAGAAACAGCCTCTTGTTTAGTTCCATGGTCTTTTTGTTCTCACCATTTAGAAATGTAAATTGCCTATTCATAGGTTTGGCATCTACATACGTGCTAACTTTCCCGATTTAGGCGGGATTCTCCCGATTTTACCCAGCCATCCCGCTATCACGATCGTGAAAGCAAAATTACCCCTAAATCCCGATTTGACCATTTTTCGACCAAAATTTCCGATTTTCCGACTTGTTTTCATGTTTCATGTGCCACTGTATTTTTCTTAAATTTGTTATTAAATTGTTGAAACTATACATTGTTTTGGTTGCTGAATCAGATTCAGACTTATGTTGGTAGGTGCATTGAATGATATGAAAGAAATCAGAAGAAAAATGTTCAAATGAGGAACATGTATTATGTATAATAAATAATGATATAGATATCAGTGAAAACACAATTAGATTCAGGTTCACGACAAAATGTCGCAAATTTAAAGCTTTGAAAATTGTCGTCACGCGAAAATCCCCCATGGGAATTTTCAAAAGTTGGCATGTATGCATCTAGCTTAAATTTTGATTACATATAATACCTTACCTTGCCAATGGTGTAAGAATTTCTCCCCAGGTGTAAACTCTCATGTGATTGTAGGAGCTATTACAAGCCTGGTCATTGTAATCATAGATGATACAAATATCAGACGGGATATCAGGACTGGAAAACAGCAGATGCTCTAGGTTTGCCTTGTCAATCTACAATCGTTTCAAACTGAGATTAATACACAGAACAAGAAACTGAGATGATAATGTTTACTGTTATAAGTTCCAGCTGCTTCCCATGAAATCAACTTTCAGACAAAATGCGATCTGACATAAATAATGTGAATAAATGAATGGTTTGAAAACGTAAATCAATAAATTTCTTCTGGAATAATATTTCAAATTTATATGTAATAAAGTTTTCTATTAAAATTAATGCTGATACCATGTGCATTGGTCTTAGAAATATTGCTTTGTTATATCTGCGGGGCTGGCCATCTGGCAAGGTTTCCTCCTGAAGGGCCACCTCATATGCCAGGTTCTCCTCCGAGAGTTTGGGGCAGTGGGTGAATTCCACTCTTCGGATTTTTGGTACAGCATTAAGCTTGACCTCTTTTAAAACCCTACATGCATGACCTAAAAATAATATGACAAATACAGAAAACTATGGTTGCAATGAATATTCTTATAATGAATTCAAGCTCATGATAGTGATTTTTATTCCCTATTGTTTTAGAACTTATAATCAACCTATGGGATTTTACACACATTGTATTATGTTTATGACAATTCAAAATTGTTCATCCATGGCTATTTGTGATGAGCATCTTTTTTTCTGTACATGTAGCATTTACATGACGAATGTAACTTAAGGTAAAAAAAAAAAATTCTGGAAAAAGGAGTAACGGTTTGCAAACTAATCTACATGCAACAAACAACCAATCATTATCAGAATGTGTCTTACCTGAGAGTTTAGTCAGTTGAGGACAATCATCAACAACCAGACAGGTAATTCCCACATTATTTAGAGAGAGTGATATCAGAGAATTGGACTTGAGTTTTAGGATCTAGAACAAAAAGTTCTTTGTTACAAAACGTACACTGTACTTTCGTAATCAAGTACATAAAATTACAAAAGAAACCCATTGCCATAATCCACTATTGTTTTCACACCCTAACCACTGAAGCCATGACTTAAACAAATTTTAATATATATATATGTACATGCTAAACTTAAATCCTTTGCCTATATATATGCTTTGTGGTAAAGAATGAATCGTTTAAACGTCCACATTTGGCCCCCCGATAATTTACAAAAAATAAGTTAGAAGATTTCCCACATATTTTTGTCTCAATCTTTCCATCAAACATTGTAGTTTATTAATTTCATTTTCAATTTCCACTTCCGTGCACTGTAATTGGATATTTATCTGATTAATATAGCAGGGGTACGTTGTTTACATCGATTTCCCATTGACTTTAGGCCACACCCCCATTTTGAAAGCCCAATTTTTATATGAGCGCATTGATGTTTCAAGTTGTAGTAAATAGGGTCAATGTAAAGAGTTAAACTTGTCATTTTAATTCATGAAAGAAATTGAAACAGTCGTATATGGCATTCCATAACAGAGTGTTCATATTAAAACATAAAAATTATTATCACTTCCTTTTCAAGGATAACTGTGCATCCATCAGGAACACATGTTACCTATAGATAATGGAACCTCTCCATCATTCAAAAAGTAAACACTGAATTGCATATTGCAGGCTTTTAAAACAGAATCGAATCTATTCCCGTTTATGTTCAACCGTTGTGGAATGTTTACCTGGCAATTACTTTTATTGATCATGCAAATTTATTTATTTTTTTTATTTTTTTTTTTGCTTTACATGTATGTACTTCTTCCGTACACAAAGAAGGACAGCAACTCATATATGTTTTGTCCCCCACATTCGCGAAAGCGAGGGGACATTAAATTTCATTCAATTGTCCGTCTGTAGTTCTATTCACTTTCATGCTTTGAGCAGATCAATGCGACATCGTGTCCAGTGTTGCAAGCTATCGATGGTCAATTCCTTTTCAAATTGGTAATTAGAATTTAAGTACTATGGGATAAAATTTCTTTAAAACGGTATATTTAAGACCTGTTCACATTTTTGATTAACTTGTTATTTCAGTCAAGTTTGTTAGATTTTTTTCCCGGTAATTATCAATATATTTTGAAGGATTGTAGCTTAAAGCTAATACAGTATTTGAAAACAAATACTGCCAGAGGGTATATATATATTATCAATTTGCATGCATGTACATCACATCAGCGTTACGTTCATTGACTCTTGGAAGATAAAAAAAATTACGATCGTTATACCAATTTATCATATCTTTAGAAAATAAACCGTTTGTTACAAATGCTTAATTCCAATTAAAGAATCCTTACGGAAAAGAAATTGATGTGTGAGGCATTTAAAAAAAAGATTTATATATTGTATGAAAAACATTACACAAAATGCACCCCTACATGTAATTAATTATAAATTAATAGAGGAAAACTCCGGATTTCATCTGACAACACTGCAAATGTTATAACTTTTTAATTACATCGGCACAAAATCAAACAACAATGAAAGATTTAAATATAAATATTAGTATGTAACTATAATTGAATGATAAAGGGCAATCTTTTTTTTTAATGGTTCATTGTTTATCTCACTAGAGTACGAGAATTTATTTAACAATGCAATCTGGAATGTACAAAGTACACTTGTCTAACACTGAAGGTGTTTTTATATATCCAGCAACGATAATATTGACGTTAAACTGACGTTTAATTTTCACTTTCTTGTGAATTTATTTTTCATACACAGAGTGAAGTTTTATATCACAATTCAACCGCATTTTATGTAGCACACCAACTTCGCAAAATTATATATATGTACATGGATTGAAATAATTATTCACGTGATTGTAAAAAGCAAATTATATTAATTATAAGCTTTCATGGATTGATTTTTATCTCTAGCAAAATAAAGTTTTAAGTATGAAAAAGAGTGAATCCTGCATGATACGTTCTATTCACAATTCCAATGTGTATATTTATATATAAATAATTTGACGAATTTCTAATATAACTCGTAATTTAAACAGAAAAAATTAAACCTGACAAATTAAAAAAAAAAGGGCTTTTAGGTGTCACTTCATCATTAAATGTAGTACACTTCGAACACACGCTAATGTATTCATACTAATCGCACGCTTGATAGACGCCCCGCCTTCCCATTCAAATGCTAATACTACAATGGCCTATATATAGCGAACGGCGAAGTTTTACTGTGAAATATGCGACTTTATTTAATCGATATCATGTATATATTAAAAG
>PRKT01000011.1:2363070-2466309 GCA_003671525.1 Saccostrea glomerata | reverse complement strand
AAAAAAGTGAAAAATCACGGGTACCTGTCTCTATAGTAAAGGCACCTTGTTTACAAATTTCAACCCGCCGTTGACCTCATGTTAAACAAAGCATTGAACACGTGACTCAAATCTATTCACTTTCATGCTTTGAGCAGATCAATGCGACATCGTGTCCAGTGTTGCAAGCTATCGATGGTCAATTCCTTTTCAAATTGGTAATTAGAATTTAAGTACCATGGGATAAAATTTAGAATTTAAAGTACCATGGGATAAAATTTCTTTAAAACGGTATATTTAAGACCTGTTCACATTTTTGATTTACTTGTTATTTCAGTCAATTTTGTTTGATTTTTTACCCGGTATTTATCAATATATTTTGAAGGCTTGTAGCTTAAAGCTAATAAAAAAAAATACTGCCAGAGGGTATATATATTATCAATTTGCATACATGTACATCACATTGACTCTTGGAAGATAAAAAAAAATTACGATCGTTATACCAATTTATCATATCTTTAGAAAATAAACCGTTTGTTACAAATGCTTAATTCCAATTAAAGAATCCTTACGGAAAAGAAATTGATGTGTGAGGCATTTAAAAAAAGATTTATATATCGTATGAAAAACATTACACAAAATGCACCCCTACATGTAATTAATTATAAATTAATAGAGGGAAACTCCGGGTTTCATCTGACGACACTACAAAATTAATGTTATAACTTTTTAATTACATCGGCACAAAATCAAACAACAATGAAAGATTTAAATATAAATATTAGTATGTAACAATAAATTGAATGATAAAGGGCAAATTTTTTTTTGAAATGGTTCATTGTTTATCTCACTAGAGGACGAGAATTTTTTTAGCAGTGCAATCTGGAATGTACAAAGTACACTTGTCTAACACTGAAGGTTTTTTTTTATATCCAGCAACGATAATATTGACGTTAAACTGACGTTTAATTTTCACTTTCTTGTGAATTTATTTTTCATACACAGAGTGAAGTTTTATATCACAATTCAACCGCATTTGTTGTAGCACACCAACTTCGCAAAATTATATATATGTACATGATATGAAATAATTATTCACGTGATTGTAAAAAGCAAATTAATTATAAGCTTTCATGGATTGATTTTTATCTCTATCAAAATAAAGTTTTAAGTATGAAAAAGAGTGAATCCTGCATTATACGTTCTATTCACAATTCCATTGTGTATTTTATAAATAAATAATTTGATGAATTTCTAATATAACTCGTAATTTAAACAGAAAAATTAAACCTGACAAATTAAAAAAAGGATGCTTATATGAGTTCAGTCTCTTGCACTAAAAAAGGGCTTTTAGGTGTCACTTCATCATAAAATGTAGTACACTTCGAACACACGCTAATGTATTCATACTAATCGCACGCTTGATAGACGCCCCGCCTTCCCATTCAAATGCTAATACTACAATGGCCTATATATAGCGAATGGCGAAGTTTTACTGTGAAATATGCGACTTTATTTAATCGATATCATGTATATATTAAAAGACTCTTTCCTAAAAAATTCTTTATTAGTATCTATACAGACTATACTTGAAGACTTTAGCTATAAGATAACAATGTTCTTATTTAAAAGGGTAAAATTCTGCATTTAAAAAGGGGCGAGATTGCAGTGTTAAGAGGATTCATTCTTTAGTTGCATTCAGCCCAGGGTTTCAAGAGGAAAAGAAAATTTTGAAAAGTTTCTAGATGACAGTCAGACAGATGGATGCTAGACACTCTTTGTTCAGGAAAGCTCACTTGAGCCTTCGGCTCTGATAAGTTAAAACTTTAATTAAGTACTGGTAGTTTTACCTGTACATGATCCTCTTCTACTACCGGATCTGCAGTACTTGTGCACTCATCTTTCATGTTGGACTTTGGACCTCCATAATGCCCTTGTTTTGATTGTCTTCCTCTTCTTTTCTTTCCTGAAACAAGCTCCAAACTCAGACACTAAGGTTATAACAATAAACTCTAATTCAGGGACAAGATATATGAGCAAGCTCCTTTAAAAATACACTCCAAATTATGACAGCAAGTTCTTCATTGTAAGACAAGTTTTTGGTTTTAATACTATTCACAGGGAGAATAGTTTTTGGTATTTAAGTTTGCTTTCTGGGATTATTTTTGCATAATTAAGTCCATGTACTTTCCTACTAATTTCTTATAATCATGATAATGTTATCAAGATACCTTTTCTTGTTGGGGAGTCCTCTGCCTGGGACAGAGTTTGTCTGATTTCCTCTGGTTTAGCCTCACAGGATTTATCTACCTTTTCCACTTCCTTTTCTTCTTTTACTTCCTTTTTTACATCACACTCCTGTTTTTCGTCATTTTCTACAGGACACTGTGTACCATTTTCTATTGCTTGCTTCCCTTGATCATTATTTTCTGTTCTATGATCTTTTAATTTGTCTCTCTGTTCATCACTATGACATTCACATTTACAAACAGATTTCCTCTTCCCTTTACTTTTTCTGTTCCTCGATTTTCTTCTTTTGGAATATTTTTTATGACTTTCAGTTCTATTGCACAAACATTTTGGGCATTGTGAATTGTCCATCTGCATTGCTTTATCATTAGATTCTGTACCATCCTCATTTAATTCAGTTTTCTCTGATGATTCCTCTGGGACATTTTGGTTTGCTTCAAGTTTCCTTCGTTTAACAGGTGCCTTGTGTGGATTTTCATCACTTTGTCTTTGGTCATTTGAAGTTCTATCAGATTTGCCTGAATTATGTCTTTGGTGCTTAACACAACTTCTAGTTGGTCTCATTCTGGGTGTAGATGAAAATGAAGCTTTCTGGCTCTCTTCACTTTTCTTGCTCTTGCTCTTGCTACAGGTAGCATTTTCAGGTAAATTTTGAGAACTAGTTGTGGCATTGTCATTACTGATATCTTCTCTTTTACACTCTTCAGAATCTGCTTTATTGACATTAGATCTTGGCTCATTTTCCTTCACCACATTACATTTCTCATTTTGCAGAGAATCTGAGCTCTGTCCCATATTTTCATTTATTGTTTCACTCTCCTCATCCAAATCCTGCACCATATTGTTGTCATTTTCCTCTTGAGAATTGCCTTCCTCTTCTCTCTCTTTATTTTCTGGTATCTTTTCCTCTGAAGCTTCAGCTCCATGCATCACAGCATCTTCACCAGTTTCATTCCTTTTACTGACTGCCACCTCGTCAACTTCATCTTGTTCCCTTTCATTATTCTGGTTGTCTGGAGCATCATTCACATCATTAATCTGATTGGCTGGACATGCATTTATGACATTGTTTTGATTGGCTGGAGCATCATTCACGTTATTGATCTGATCAGCTGCAGCATCATTCATTTCATTGTTCTGGTTGGCTGGAGCATCATTCAAATCATCATTTTGATTGGCTGCGGCATTGTTTCCTTCATCATTGTTTTGATTTGCTGGAGCATTACCTCCCTCATTTTGATTGGCTCCACCATCCTGATCATTGTTGTTATTGACTACTGGATTTGCTGGAGGGGGATTTTGATAATGCTGATTTAACATGGCAGAGGAAAGCCCCATACCTGTTCCAGCACTTAAGCCAACCCTATAAATATCAGTTGATTACTTTGTTACTATTGATATACATGAACATATACATAAAACATTTAACAGTTTTCTGTAAAATCAATTTTATAATGTACATGAACTTTTTTTATATCCCTCATATGTGAAACAGCAGTTTTTTTTAAACTTATAATAAATAAATATATCTTGGACAGTACAGCTGAAACCTTGTTTTTGAGATGTACCTTGAACATCCTTTTGGTGGCTCCCTGAACATTTGTTCTAAATGAAGAGTTTGAAGGGATGGAAGAGTAGAAATAAATTCACAAAAATTTTCAATTTTCAAAGCATGACATCTTCTCAGTGACAAGTCAGTCAGTTGGTCCCAACAGGTCAGATCTAGAATGCAAATTCACAATATCCATCTCAAAATAATTTGACTGGAAATGTAAATGTTCAAAAGTTACTGAGTTCAAATGTAAATGGATTCATCAAAAATTTAAATGTCTTTGTAATTTCCAAACCTCTACTAAACATTTCAGAATGTCATGCAAAGTACATCATGTTCATTTATTTTATAAATTATAATTCACTCTTCTGACAAAGGAGTAAATCAAATTGACAATGGCAGTTTATTTTTCTTCTGACCTTGAGAAGTTTCCTTACCTTGTGTGAACCACTGAGTAGGTCTCAGTATATGAGGACAGTTGTAGATATCTAGGTGTTTGAGTCTGGGGAAGCATACCCCCACGGCCTTCATTCCTATGTCTGTGATGACTGCTGGGGCCTCTGACACATTGGCCAATCCCTCCACAATCAGATCCTCATTGTCCCATTTATCTAAAAAACAATTTTAGATCAATAAAATTTTATTTCAATTTATTTGGGCATATAAGGTAGAAAAAAGAAAAAGAAATACATTGATAGGAAAAATTGAAGAAGGTGGACAAAATATGACCCATTTATCCTCCTTCATTTCATATATAAAACTTAAATGGGTCAAGAGAGTCCTTACAGACAACAGTGAAGCATGGCAGCAATTATTATCCTGTATTTTTAATCAAAAAGATTTTAACTTTGTTTTTTACAATGTATTTAACCAAAGAAAAACTCTAAGAATTTTTAAATTATATTGGTAATGCTTTTTGGAAAGATGATATAAAAGCTCTTATAATTGTTAAAAAGGATTCTTTGAGTGCTACAGATTATTTATATACTGATATTAGAAATTTTGTTGATATTAAAAAATGGAGTTTTTATACGACTTGGGTGGGAAAAGGTTTTAAAGTACTGAAAGGCTTGTTATCAGATGATGGAAAATTTAAGTGTTTTAATGATGTTAAAAAAATAGTTGGTACTAATAATTTTTTAAACTATTTCAATATTGTATCAAGAGTACCAGCAAGAGTCAAAAGGGAAGTAACTGTTTATATGACAGAAAAAAGCAATCAATTTGCAGCACCAGAGAAATGTGTTTTACAAAAAATGATGTCTGTGACAAGTTTAAAATTTCTGTATAAAATTATAAAAGATAAGAATTTTGTGGCACCAGAATCCAAGAGGATAAAATGGGAGATTTATTTAAATGAACCCATTACAGAACGACACTGGGAATTTTTCCTTCGGAATGCATCAATCTGCACAAAAGACACCAAAATAATTTACTTTCAATATACATAAATTCTTTTCTTCATAAGATAAAGATTGCTGAAAATAATTTTTGTTCTTTCTGTAAAACAGATCCAGAAACACTGATTCATCTTTTTTTATGACTGTAAACATGTAACCATCTTTTGGAAAGATTTTGAAAATCGGTATCATGCTATTGAAAATGATTATGTAATTTCAAAACAAAAGGTAATGCTGGGTAATATTGAAGGAAGTTGTTTGGAAAATTTTCTCATCTTGTTAGGAAAAAAGTACTTGTATTACTCAAGAACTCAATGTACTATACCTAAATTTACAGAAGCAATTAACATCTTTAAAGGCCGAGGTTTTCAACCGTACGGTTTTCCTCAGGTAAGTTTGGTGTGGGGTGGAGCTTAATCGAAGCGGCTGAGAAGCCCCGAGGGAACGACGCCGGCTTGTGTATATTACCTATATACACAAGATGTTACCTGAGCCCCTGAGTGTATTACCTGTATGCGTTTTCCTACGACTTTGTAAACCAAGGCCGTTTGTTTTTCATGTTTACCTCATGAATTGAAATGCGAAATAAAGCATTTTTTTTGCAGACAGAATCCTTCTCAATTTCTTTCTTTTAAAATAATTGAAACAGATATTTTTAATAATTCGACATTTTTTATATACAGTGTGTTTCTTAATGAAGAGTTATAACGAAAATACATTTAGCACCAAAATTTGTCGTTGTAATCTGGCGACAAAAAGGGAAGTAATTCAAATTATACGTCGTCTACGCAAAACGAATTCAAAGAAGAAAGTGTTCTATCATAAAACAGTATATCGGTAAATAATAATTAATGAAACTTAGAAACGATGTTTTGAGACTAAAATGTTGAAGAAGAAATATCATTGTATAAATAAATATCTTTTTAAGATAAACCTACTTGATTTTTCCAAAACGCATGGCCTGTAAAAATGGCCATGGCTTCGGACCCGGGACCGGGGTTGATACCCCGTCAGCTATGAAACGGGAAAAGAATCACCTGCTTCGTTTTTTTTCTTTCGTGATTCATTCCTGATTTCAAACAAAGCAAGATGTTATATTCCGAGTAATTTCTCTTCTAAAACTTGTCATTATATCGTAACTTCGTCTAATGTCTCGGAAGAAAAGCGACACGTACATAGGTTTGTCTTATAAATATAAATTCGCTTGACTCATGAACAATGTTACAATGTTGTCATACTTGTTTTAAAAAATAATTTTACTTAATTCCATCATGATACTAGCTTCAAACGCAGGTCGGTTTATTTTGTTAATTAATAGAGAAATAAATGTACGTTAACTCATGTTTTGACACGAAAATTAGAATTAAATTATCATCGATTGTAATCGTGATATGAAATCCTCCCTTTTAAAATTAAATTTATAATATTTATTATATAGCCATGATTTTTCTTGTCATTTATTTAATTATTTGACAGATTGATTATATTTATGGCATATTCTTATGAATTAGAAAAAGAAAAGAACGATTTGATTGCTTCTTTATTACGTTGGCATGTGCGGTAGGCATCAAAAGCCTGAAAGTTAATTCAATGGTCGGTACGATCTCCAGACAAGGTACACAAGATATACACAACAGCAGCAAACTAAATGTCAATCAAATCAAAGTATCCAATCCCAGGCTTTATTTCAGATGATTGACAGATGTTCTTAGACCAGGTAAATTTGAAGGAGGTGCTTATTTTCTCCCCCTTTAAGTATTACAGGAAAATTGAAAAATATTGTGAGATCAATTTTCATTGTAGAACTAAAATGTATAGTAAATTGGCAATGTTTGATTTGATTTGTCATACATAAAAAACCAGAAGTCTCTGTCGAGACTGAAGCTCTACTGGTTTGAACTTATAGCAAAGGAAGAGAAAGTACTTAAGCAGCTGGGATTTGAAACTTTATAAACAGCATTAAATAGAATAATGATCGTTGATAAAGTCTCTTTATGTTCTTTGTGTAGTCTACTTGTGTGCCAAGTTATACTGAAATCAGACCAAAACTGTAGGAGGAGTAGCATTTTGAAAAATTGTTTACAGACAGACGGACGGACGCCGGACGCATTACTATCGCATAAGCTCTTCTGGTCTCTGACCAGTAGAGCTAAAAATTCAGTTATTACTTTAGATGTAATTATGAAAAGCTGGTGTTTTGGAAAAGGTGCACAGAGTGTGTGTGGTGTGTGAGGGGTTCATTTTACCTATTCCCACTTCTTGAAAATTAAGTAGAAAAAGGTAAGATTTTATGTTGGAATAGGTGGAAATTTTGTGTAATCAAAAAATTAATTATAGAAAACATATAAATACTGAATAAACAGTGATTAATGAATAAAATATAGGACAGGTAAATTTGCTTTTTTAAAATTATAAATAAGACTTTTTTCTTAATATTTGAAGGAAAAAAATGGAAAATTTTAAGTTAATTTCATCATCTATTGTTATTTGCAAGTGGGAATAGGTGGAATTGAGATTTTTAAAAAGTGGGAATAAGTAGAAGACACCGTGTGAGGGTGTGTTTGCGACTCTATTTTGCTATTTTGTTCTTTTGTATGTAAAAAAAAAAATTTCAAAAATAAGCATTAAAAAAAAAAAAAACAATTTCAAGAAAATCAAACAATGCACACAAAATATGTACAAGTGATGGTTTTCTTCCAATTGTTCACATCCATAGCAAATTTTGTGATTTCAGTTACACAGTCAATTCTGCAAAACTTTTGAGGGGTTTCCCATTCAATATCTTAAAAATTCATTGTAAATAACTAAAACACTTGATTAGTTGAGTGAATAGTACAGGATTACAGTGCACTGTATCTAAGCACAGACAAATGAATAGACCAAAGACCTCAGTGATTACTGTAATATCTTTCTGGGTATTGGTGAATGTCCTAAAAGTATGACTTTGTTCTGGTAAGTTTTACCATGTATTAAGATTGGAAGAACACAATGTAACATCATTACCTGGTGCTGGAAAAGAATCAACAAATCCTAGATGTAGTGTAGAAAATGAAGGAAACGAGACATCAGCCATCATCAAGGCAACAAAAAGATTGTCTTTGGTTAGAGAAGGCTGGACACTTACTTCCTCAATCCTGCAAAAAAGCTTTTCTGCATGTATTCTTAAAATTAATCAAATGTTTAAAAAGATCTTCTTCTTTTTTATACTAGTATGCTCATTTTTAAAAACTAAAAGCCTTGAGGAAAGAAAAACTGTTAAGCTAATATAGATAATATACCAGTACATGTCCTTTATAATCTGCACAATATACATGTATCGGTAATTTCATTTCTATTACCTAGTAAGCTTTTAATAATAATATCATGCATGTTTGGATTTTCAACTCTTTTTTAAATGTATTATTTTGTCCCTTTTACATACTTTTGAGCTGCAGTTATAATAAGGAAACCAAGATCCATTTCAAGGGCATGTCGACATGCTCCAAATCTGATGCAGCGCAACTGACGGAATGCATTCATCTGCCAGCTATCTTGCACTACATGATGAATAAGGCCCCCTAAAATTGTGAAGAAAATGGTAGCAATATTTCAAAGGTTTCATGTTAAAAATGTACATTAAATATTTTTCATAGATCTTAACATTTATTTCAATGAAACAACTGTTATTACTTTCACAATCAATCTTTCCAGTCTCATTTGCACATATATTATAACTTTTTTTTCAAATAAATTCAATACTTCACTTGCATGAATTGAAATTCAGTATTCATATAAAATCTGCTTTTAAAGAGCAAACGTCTTGCAAAGTAAAAGTGCTAGTACTAGTATTTACCAAGGAAAGGAACACGTAGCAGCTCAAGTCGTGAAAGGTATCTGGAGCTTGCAAGGCTTGCAATGAGAGGGACATACTTGATGGCACTTACAGGGCCTGAGCAATGGGCCATAACAAAAGTCTGCAGTTTTGGTGCCATAAACTCACTAAATGGATGGGACTCGTGAAAGTGTACCCAACGAAGCTGAAGGTGTCTTAAATTATACATTTTGGGTAGATTTTCAATTACAATGCCATTAAGATGCAAGGATGTAATTTTTGCATTCTCTGCTAAAGTTAATGAAGATGAACAATTGATAGGAAATGTCCCATTCCTGTTTTTAAATGTTCCAAGAATTTCTAATTGTGGAAAAAAGTCCATCATTGCATGAAGAAGTACAACATCTGATATTTCAATTCCTTTCAAATTTCTGCATTCTGACAATGCGTCAATGATTCCTGGAAGTGTGAGCATATCAGCACCACGCTGACGTCTCAAGGTCATAAATCCTGGATGAAATCCATACAGGTACTCGACATCATGACATCTTTTTAAGAATGCTGTGAGTGTACTGTCAGTCAGGGAGTCACACATCCAGCCGTATATATCCCGCTCTGACATGTCAATCTGTTTCTGAATACGCAAAAACATGGACACAGCATTTCTGAGTTTGTGGTTCATGCAGTCCATTCTCAGTACATATCTTAGGGGTAAATATCCAAGAATGAGGCAAATAACTTCCAGGGACAGGTTTTGAAAGTAATCTTCGTCGCGTACGCGTTGAACTCGAGTAGTGACATTGTCCCCTCCTTTCACAGCCATCCTACTTCACCGTAAAGTGTCAAAATTTTAAAAGAAAATTAATCAGTGAAAATAAGGATTTTATTTTCAAACAATTATTTTTAATTTAAATCACAGGGCCACAATTAGGTGCATTTTATATTTTTTTTTAATATTATATGGAAACATTTCAAAGTTGTTTGGATTCATTTTCCTTCAAATAACTAATCCAGAGTTAGGCTTTCACCTAGTTTTACCAGTGACGGAGCTTTATCCAACGCCTTCCAAACACAAGGCCTTGGTTTTTAAAGTCTCACCCAAAGGACCCTCAAGTACTTGAAGTTAAATATTTTTTTTATGATATCAATATTATAATAATCATAATGTTATTTATATTATGGTTGATTTTATTCTGAAGAAAACATTCAAGGTGTCAAGTGCTGAATTTTGGGGGTATGGAGGGGCAACAATACTGGGTACTAAGGATTTTTTGTGAATAAAAAAACTTGTAATGAAGACCATAAGGTTCAAGGAGACCCGGGTGCACATTGTGTCCCATGGCCTTTTGTTAATTGCTTATCAAAAAAGTTTTAGTCTTCATCTATCCCCCACCCTGTTCTGCCAAATGTTACAGATTTAAAAACACAACTGCAACTTTAAAATTAGATTTTTTTTTATAATTCTGTAGTTTTCGTCTGTCATATGTTTTAAAATCAAAGAATAAATAGATTGTACATTTTTGAAGATATATACATGTACTTAAAATTGAGTGAATATTCTGATAATTAGTAACATTTTTTCCAACAACTGTATGCAGTTTTAAAACATCAAACAAACCAGTGTTCAATGTAGGCTTAAATGTTGTCAATCTAAACTAGTAAATACTGTAGGCAAAGGTCCAGAAAAATCTATATTATGGTTGTTAAATAATTCACAACAAACTTTGCATGTTAACATTTCATTGCATAAAAACATGTAGTTTTTTGAACAATCACATTATTTGAGAGAAAGAGTTAAAAACATCCTGGTGCATATCATATATAAATCAAGTTCTGGTATCAATATCCAACACAGTCCTACTTTAATTCATTTCAATTTCTCAAACAGGCGATTCAATTCCTGTGACACCTGTTTAACCCTTTGTAAGACAAGTTCCTTATCTGTAGACAAAATGTGATTTCCAAACTTTTGCACAAATTTGTCAGGGTGCCATCTTTTCACTTGGTCCCTTAAATATTTCTTTCGACCCTCACTTTGAGTCAAGTCATGGAAGAGGAAGTCTTCTAATTCACTAACACTTTTTTTGAATGGCCATGGAATATCTGAAAAATGAAGTTGCTTTTCCACAATTTTTTCAGATAATTCCTGCCATTTCCTTTCATACACATCCTTTTTGTGTCTTTTGTAATTTTGTTGTGCCTTTTTCTGATTTGCTTCATACTTTTTCCTCATTCTTTCCCTGTCCTGTCTGAGCTTTGAGTTGAAGTGCTCTTCCTGACTCTTGGGTTTCTTGCTGGAGCTTGGTAACGTACTGCTATATTTACGCTTTTTATGAAATTCATGATGCATTCTCTCGGACCAATCATTGTAGCTCTCTTGGAAAGTTTCCTCTTCAGATAAATCTGCATAAAAATAAAATGATATTTAACATTCTGCATGTTCATTATGTAAAGCTACTTTATTCTGTGGGGACATACTGTAATTCTGCAGAATCACAAATACAACATGTACATGTATTATTCAATCAGTAGGTAGAAAATTACACAGGTTGTTGGCTTGTCTCTGTATATCTTACTTTCACTTTTAGCATGCTGTGACAAATTTCCATGGAAAACATGTGACCTCTTACACAGAATAAATCAATCCGCACAAGGAATAAAGTCTACAGCATATAGCAACACATAAATCTGAAATCTTTTTTTGATTTCATGCTGTAGTTTAAAAGTTTTGGGTATTAAGCATTGGAGTTTGGTTAAAATAATGAAAACAATTCAGTGTTTTTTTCCTAAGTGAAAACATCATTTATTTATTCTGTGGCTGCAGAACTTACCACCTGTAAACCTGCTGCCCCAGCCCTCCTGGTACTCATCCTCTAATTCATCAGCAAGTTTCTCCTCCCAGTTCTTCTCTGGACTTTCTGTACACTGCAGGTAAAAACAAGAATTATCAGCAATCTAAAAGTAGATCCTTATATTGTTCTGTCACAGCAACATAAAATGCAGAAGCATAAAAGGCTTAATTATACCCCTGCTTAAAAAGTAATCGGATGTCTGTCCGTCCATCCGTCCATCTGTTACGCATTGGGGTACCCATCTCTTATCCACAACTACTCTTATACCACAGAATGAAATTTGATGAGACTTTCAGAGAATATTTATTACATAATGCCATTGTGCACCTCCTATTTTACTTTTTGATCTGATACATGTTCTGGGTTTTCCATAATAAAAACATGGACACTGCTATTATATTTATACCCCCCACTTGAAAAGCGGGAGGGTATATGGTAATCGTTATGTCTGTCCGTCTGTTACACTTTGGGGTACCCATCTCTTATCTGCAACTCCTCCCATACCACTGAATGACATTTGATAAGACTTTCACCAAATCATTACATTTTGCCATTGTGCACCTCCTATTCTATTTTTTGATCCGACACATATTTTGGGTTTCCCACAGCAAAAAATTGACACTCCTATTATATTCATATGGGAGGTGGGGGTATCATTTAGTGAGCTCATTGCTCACTGTACCTCTAGTCATATGGGAGACGGGGGTATCATTTAGTGAGCTCATTGCTCACAGTACCTCTAGTTTAATTTGATTGAAATTAATCAGAGGATAATAGAGCTGTTGTTCTCACCAAAACTGTACGAAACAGGTAGGGATTTTTGTCTATTTTGACCTTCAGTCAATCTGACAGTCATTGTGCTGAAACTACTGGTGTATGATATTTCAGTAAGATAGCTACCTTCAAAATATGAATTATGAAAGCTAATTTATGAAGAATGGTCTGGAAATCAAATCCCTTTAATCACTCCAGGAGTGCTGCAAACACGTAGGATATATACCACAATTCATGTATCTTAGTCATTAGACATTTGTCTCAGTGAGTAATGATTTCTAATCACATTTTAATCTGTAGAGAATAACTAATGTGCAATAAACACCCATGTGTTTACATTGTGCACTATAGGTGAAATGTTACAGAGAGTGAAAAACTTTTTTCTGGAAACCATTATTTTATTGACCCAGTGCTCCCAATCGCTCACCTGTCCATCTTGTTTCTCTCTCAGCTGGTCCAGGAGATCTCTACAGGTGATATCATCATGGTTCCTCCACTTCAGGGACTTGGAATGTCGCTCAAGTATTGGCAGAATAAACTGATTGTAAACTAAAAATAGTGTAAAAAGAGTTAATAATAAAATTCAAAAAATTCTGCAAACATATATCTACATTACATTAAATATAAAATTGAAGTAAAATTTAAATTAAAGCTGAATATCTCTTGTAAAAAAGAAAACAGATTTACTGCAATATTTCTTTTTTGCTTTCCCCATTTTTCAAGCCCCTATATAAGCCTCTGACTTCTTAATCGTTCAAGAAAATTATATGAACAGTTCTCATCTGACTAGATGTATTCTAAATTGCTGTTACTATTCCACAGCGAAAAAAAAAACTATCAAACATATTATCAAATGTATGCAACACTGCCATGTAAGGACAAAAAGTAACCGAATGTGACATTCACATGCACTAAAAGCAAACAAAAGTGCATATAAATCAATGAGGTACAATGTAAACACTTTGGCATTGTAGGAAACCATACATGACAAATGTATTGATATCAAAGAGAGGAAACTATTCAGTGTTTGGCTATTCAATTTATGAGTCATGTTCAGCTTACAAACATGTTATATACAAAGCTTGTTGCATGAAACTCTCAATACACACTAAAAACAAATAAAATGAAGAAAGAAATTAAATTTTGAAAGAAACTTACTTTCATCGACTTCAGACCTTTGACTTGTCTTTAGGGCTTCCTTTAAAGCAATATGAAGGGCAGTATTCCCATCATCATCTTTAGTGGACAAACAAATTCCCTTCCCAATAAAATATCTGTGAAATAATATATTTTGTGAAATAAATAATGTATGCATTAACAGTCTTCACGAAAACTCACTAGCCCGACGCCCGAGGCTAGTAAAAATTGGTCTGGGCTAGTAAAAATTGTTTCAGGAGTAGCCCGACTGGCTAGTGAAAAGTAAGCAGGTACCGGTACTTTCAGAGTTTTTGCTTTTTAATCTTAACTAATAAATAAAATCAAAGCACTGTGGTCCTATTCTTCAGAAAACTCTCTCATCTAAGACACGTAGCACTTCTTAATAGTTTATTTTCCCATAAAAACGATCGTCTTTTTTCTCTAATCCGAATTTCCTCTGTTTGATCGTTTACGGTAAATACATGCAGAAATCCCATTTAATTAATTCTTATAACTCATTTAATTGAAGAATAAAAAATAACATGAGTTAACTATGTT
This sequence comes from Saccostrea glomerata, assembly GCA_003671525.1. Classification (NCBI taxonomy): domain Eukaryota; kingdom Metazoa; phylum Mollusca; class Bivalvia; order Ostreida; family Ostreidae; genus Saccostrea; species Saccostrea glomerata. The sequence goes on along the minus strand of PRKT01000011.1, from coordinate 2,451,996 downwards.
AACTGTTATCCAAATAACAATGTATCTGAAAATTTAATATGAAAAAAGTCACTTCTTTTGGAGAGAAGTCTAATGACCAGAAAAGGGGCTAATGTACAATACATGTTCATTATCAAAAAGCTAAAAAAAAAAACTTGTTTGTTCAATTTAATTTAATCTTTATTAATGATAACTGATTTATTTATGATTCAAATGAGGGGAAAAAACAAAATAATTAAGCAGAAGAAATACAAAAGGAAAGGAATTCAGTATGAAATTTAAATGGAATAGAGTGATACAACAATAAATTCTGCAATTTCATTTCTTTTTTTTCTCTTTTTTTTCGTTGGCTATTAAAAATTTCTTTGGGCTAGTAATACTGTCAAATCCACTAGCCCTACTGGCTAGTGTCTCAGAAAAGTTTTCGTGAAGACTGCATTAAATACATTTTTATCTTTTTTTTCATTTCATTTTTGTGTCATCCCATAACTCTCTTCACAGTACCATTAACAAGGGCAAAACTATCCCATTGTACTAAAGGACCTCAGATTCACAGCCTGATAAAAGTTCAGACATATCATTATCAATGACATTGAGAGCACATATGTACACAAGTAAACATTTTAATTTAACTTAGCCCTGTGTGAAATTTGTGCCAAATCATAACCAGGACAAGAAGAGAAAATAATTGGAAAATTACATCATATGACAATTTTCTAGAAGGATGAAAAAATTTGAGCTTTTTATTTATATAATTAATCAGAACTTTCAATCAAAGAGTAGACTACTCCACACATCATTGGAAGAATGTGTCTTAAATTTAGTTAAATCTATTTTTATTCAACTTGGAATGTAACCCACATAGAAAAGACTTTTGCAGTTGGGATGGGGCTAAATTAAGACCTACATGGGGCAGTGAAAAATCTCTAAATTACTATACATGTATAAATTTAATTATAAAGGATATATTTTTTAATGGTATTAATAAGTTCTGACATAATTATGCCTACAGTACTTTGGATAAACTGTTTTTAACATAATGCAATTTACCTAAATCCAATAAAATCATGGTATTTACAACAGTAATGTAGAGTTGTTCTTCCATTGGTAAACTGAAGGTGTTGGATATCAATATCATGCTTCTTGATGTATGATTTCAATTTGGCTGGTCTACCATCCTTTATTAATTGTTTTATTCTTTTACACCATTTTCTCTCCATTGCAAAATTAATTCCATGGAAACTGTAAAAAAAAAAAAGAAGTAAAATAGAAATTTATGCATGGAATTTAGAGAGGCAATAAACATGATAAAACATCAGATTAAAAAAAATTCGGAGAGGGCTACATTATTGAAGATAATATATCATTAGTTTTATCTCTCCTGCTCAAGTGATTATTATTTTCTTTTAAATGATATCCCACTCTTTTTTCTTATCTCTCTGGATGGTAGTTAATTTTGGTATTTGTATGCCCATGTGCAAAAAAATCAATTGTTGAGGAGGCAATCTATTTCTAGTTTCTATGATGCTTCATCTGTCATTGAAAGAACTATTTAACAGTGATAGCATCATATTAGTCATGATCAAGTTGTAAAACAATCATTCCTTTACCAAGTTCTAATGTCTTAAAAATTGGATCTGCTAAATGAAATTGTGAAAGGTAGGCAGAGTCATGACACCAGCTGCTGTCAATGAATTCCCACTTTTCCATATTGTCTCTCCTATGACTTTCTCTCAGAGATCACAAAAGGGTGGGGTGGGGTGTAAGGGTGAGTCCAGTGACTGGGAAGGCCAAAATGGTCAATGGGACTATGGCGCAACTGTCAACATTTTTGATGGGCCATTTCGAAAATGAATGGGCCATCATTATAATCTGAAGGGCCATTTTAAGAAATAACAAAGTGACAAACAAATATGAAAAATGAGAGAAAACACGTTTATAATTAACCGAATCGGATTTTTAATGCATGAAATGCAGCAAAATGCAAATTTAAAGGAACTTGCTTAGAATATAACTGACCCGTATTTTTTGTTAAAATTACGACAGTTTTGGAAAGGGAACAGCCCTACCACACAAATGAATGAAGTATTGTACCTCATGTAAGTGCTTCGTTTAACCGGAAGTATTTTTTGACAGGTTTCAACCAATGAGATTTCTTGTTTTAAATTGACTTCATTTAAAATGAAAGTAAAACAAGAAAGTCGTACACAAAATATTTCCAAATAACATCGCTAAAAATTGAATGCGCACCATGGCGCCATGATTGATAGATTTAATGCGCCATTTTTCACTTCAATTTGACAATGGTGCATGGCGCAAGCCCTTCCCAATCACTGAGAGTCAGAGGAATCTCAGATTAATTTACGAGAAACATAGCTACATGTACGCATAGTTATATTTAGCTGCAGAACTGTAGCTCTCCAAAAGAAATATATATTGATAGAGTGGAGAGCTTCCGTGTCACCCATTGAAAAAATTTTCTCAACGGGTTTTCTCGCGTCAAATTTACCTACCATGTTTACATTTGGAACTCTCTGGATTGTTCATAGTAAATGCACTGAGTACAAGTAATCGACCGTGTTTCTTTTGCTACATTACAAATACATGGAATGAATTATATCGTTAAACCGGTCCGTAAGACAATATCATTTTACTGATAGAACATTCATCTACATATCCTATGATTAAAGTGAGCGGAAGACTTGAACATTGATGGCTTAGTCTGTTACCCCTATCTATCTATTACTCTACAGATTACTTTTAAATTTCCCCAGGATCCTCCCTTTCAGTTGCTTTTAGTTTTACCCTGCATCTCATGACCTGTTTCAGTGTTTGTAACTCACCTTGAATGTTCTTTTTTTTCCTTGTCTTGCATCAGACATAACTCTAAAATTGAAATACATCATGTAAACATATCCAACGGAAAATGCAACCATGCCAAAAATGAGAGGATAAGATCTATATCGAGTGTCTTTCACCCATCCTTTTCTTTGGAGGTAACGATTTAACTTCAAATTATTTCTCGTAATAAATCCCAATTTTTTTTCCTTTATTGGATCAAAATCGTTGTTCATCTTCACAGTTCAGTTGTGTATACTCATACTGAACGCAAGACGCAGGTTTTCAATACTGTAACTGAAATTCTAAATTAGCAAATGTGACCTTCTTGATCAGGAAAAAAAGTCAAACAGGAAGTAAATTATTTCTAAAAAGTACAAAATGAGATCGTGTTAATTCCGGGATTATGTGTGAGTTTAAAGTCCCTTTGTTTAATATAACTACTTTAATGTTGTTATTTGAATGTCTCAAAGGCAAGGATAGAGAAAATCAAAGCTGAAAATTAGTTTTACAGTGCATAAGCATAAACATGCTTCAATTTTATACGGAAAATTATTTTGCTCAAACTTGGTTTTAAATTTAGTAACGAAGAGTGAACTTCCGAAAAGATGTTGAAAGCTGAAACACCATGACTCTAGTGACGCATTCAAAATAAACAAAATTCTAGAGAATGAGGCAACTCAGAGGCAGAACACTTCGGCTCCTAAAAATAGGATGTTTCTGTTTCATATTTATGATTGTCGTTTGGTACATCGCCATGACTTTAAAGAAAAGAGTTACCCCTATGTATGCTTCTGGTGTTGTTGATACAACAGTAGGCCATATTCGGTATGACTTTTCCACGGGTATGTTCTCACTGATAGAAAACGGTGAAACCTACGTCCAGGGTCTTTTGTCAGAAACATTACGATATACAGCTGCCTTGGAGTGTCGACCAGACAGGAACAACCCGAGTTACCTCTGTCTGAGATGGCATAGATACACAGATCTAGAGGTAATTTATCACTTTAGTAAACACACCTTTGTAGATCAATGAATTTTAAAGAAATCTATTTCAAAATAAGAACTTAATGTAGTTGGATCCACACTTTCCAAAAGTTATGTCTCTTTGTTACCATCGCTGGGAGGAAAACGTAGAATCCTACATAGACTGTTATAGTGTATTAAAATGATATTGTTCTACAGACCTGGTTTAACGATAGAATTCGTTCCATATATTGATAATGAAGCAAAATAAACATGGTGATAACTCCAACTCAGTGCATCAACTACCAAAAATCCATAGAGTTCCGTATGTAAACCAGGTGTGTAAATTTGAATTGAGAAAAAAACGTTGAAAAAAAAGTTGAATTTTTTAATTAATTTTATAGGAGGCATATACAGTCTCAAAAAGTTTTGTTTTGATTAATTTGATAGTTATTTTCAGTGCAATCCCTTTTGCATTCTTCAAAATCATTTCGGAGTGGATCTGCTCTGATTTCCTACATTGCAAGTATATGGGATGTATTTTAACTGTGGTGACAGCTTTGTCCCGAGACACATTTAGTTCATTCTAACAAATAGAATCCTTGCAGTAGCCTTTGTAGTTTTATGGCTTGTAACTTTGTACTATAACAACGATTTTTTGTTGTTGCATCTTGTACATTGATTGCCCCAAGATGATGCTACCAATGACAATGTGCATTGAAAGAAAAAAATTAAAACAGCAGGTTTATCAGTAGGTTTATCAGAGCACACCCAAATATTTGGTAGCATAAAGAGAAGAAATGTTGCTTCTTTCCCCTCAAAGGGACACAGCTTTTGCAAAGTGTAGATTAGACTATTCCGAAATATTTGTCATTTATTTTTGAAAGTGTTTTCATGGCATTTTTGTCTATTGATAGGTCAGAAAACTAAAGGGAAGTGATCAATGTCATGAAATAACTTGGAAGCCTTCCAGTCGAGACTTTCTGCCTCAAGACTGCATTTCCTTACGAGGTGCCATATGGTATGGTGGAGGTGAAATGTATGACCAGAAATGGCCATTGAGAGATATTTCCATTCCTCTACAGCCATACCTTCCCAATGATCTCATGTATAAAACAAAATACAATAAGCCAGCAGGAAACATTTTTGGTAATGTGATAGAGAGATTCTGGCTCAGCACAAAAGGAGTAGGAATTGTGGTTGACAGTTCTGTCCCTTTGTTTGTCAGTATGAACACTAGTAATAGTAATCTACTGTGCTTCACAACTAACTCGGATCATCCTCGGTATCCAGCAGGACAAAGCCATGTACTAAAATACACCATTTGTAAGAAGAAAAATATTAAGGAGGTTTATGAATTGATGCAAAAGAGGCATTTTGAGTCCCCTAAAGATAAGCCAAGTTTAGATTTAATGCAGTTCCCAGTGCTGACTACTCTACCAAGATTTGAAAACAATATGACACAAGGAGCTTTGCTAAAGTTTGTAAAGAAATTTAAAGATGATATACAAAAAGTTTTGTCTGTTAAGAAACTTTTTTTTGAATTTGATGGTCTGTTTTCATCAAAATTTGGTAACTTTGACATTGACTCTGGTTTATTCCCAAATGCACATCAAGTCTGCAGCACACTGAGGGAATATGGATACCAAATTATTGTGTCTATGACTCCTTTGATAAGTAAAGATTCTAAAAATTTTGACACAAAAACTGAGTTTTTAGTGCAAAATTCAAACTCTGAGCAACTAGCACTTGTGAAGTGGTATTATGGAATGGTGGGCATAGTTGATGTGACAAACCCAGATGCTGCCAGATGGTTTCATTCAAAGTTATCAACAATGATGAAGGAATATGGAATAGACGGATTAAAGTTATATGCTTGTGAAAGTAACTATTTACCTCCAAACCACCTAAGTCATGGATCGTTAACAAATCCAGGGTCTTACATAACAAACTTACTTTCACTAGTTAGCAACTTAGGACAAGATAAACAACTTTTACAAACAACCTGTGCCTACAAGTCTCAAAAACATTCCATGTATGTACAACTAGGGAGGAAGGAATCCAAGTGGGGAGATGATAATGGTCTTCAAAGTGTGATCCCTGCAGTTCTGACTCTAGGAATTCTGGGATACCCATTTGTGATTCCTGATGTGGTTGGAGGAAGTGGTTCACATGGCAACACAACTTCTCCTCCAAATCGAGAACTTTACATCAGGTGGCTACAAATAGCTGTCTTTATGCCAGTTCTTAAATTTTCCTACGTTCCATGGGATTATGATGATAAAGTAGTAGACATAGCTTTTAAACTGATGAAACGAAGACAAGAAATAATGAAACTGCTTATAAATGCTGCCAAGGAGGCTGAAACAAATGGTAAGATTTGCTCTGCTCAAACAGTAACATTTTTGTATATATATAGTTGAACTTTAGTATCTCATATACCATGGATATGTCAAAGTGATTTTGAAGACCTAAACTCTTCTTAGCATCTTACCCTCAGTATCTTGAATTGTCAGAAATCTTGTCCCTTTGAGTTCAAGATAATAATGTTTGACTGTATTTTATATTGGTGCAGAAAATGAATATCTTCTCAGGTTTGTTTATCTTATTATCTTATTTGTCTGTTGTCATTCATATTGACAAAGTATTCAGCCTTTTCATTGAAGTATTGATATCTTACCTATATGAGAATGGGGATAAAATAGACATCATGATTTATGTAACCCATCTGGTGTTTTTTAGTTGTGAATATAAACTAGGTTTCCATAAAAAGTAATTTGTAGCAGAAATATTTCTTTAAAAAAAAATTCTCATACATTTATGGATATGAATCGAGTATAAACTGTGAAAGATTTTCATTTTCATTTTTTTCTTTATTTCAGGCTCCCCAATTATTAGACCATTGTGGTGGTTAGACCCCTTGGATCCTTATGCTCTGACAGTTAATTCCGAATTTATGTTGGGTAATGACCTACTTATAGCCCCAGTTGTTCACCCAGGGGTGACAAAGATAGATATTTACCTACCTGAAGGTCACTGGAAGGATAACCTTAAAGGTCAAGTGCACCAAGGTAAACACTGGCTGAGGGACTATGAGGTCACTCTAGAACAGATCCCGACCTTCAGTAAGCACAAATTCCTGGCCAAATGAACGTCTTACTGTTGTCTTTGAAACATGTTACTTACAACTCAGGTATTTGAAAGCTGCGAACAAGTTAACCATAATGGGAAGAGTGAATTGAGTTTTGTGTGAAAGTAAAGAATGTAATTTTATCACTCTATTAGTTTACATAGCATGAAAGTTGTCAATATTTTGTAAGTTGCCTTTATTTGCATTTTTTAAAAAAATTAAATTACTTAGATATTTGAAAATACATCAATTTTCAGTTGAACAAAGTTTTACTGTAGATCACTAAATTTTTGCAACATCTTATTTTTGAGAGATGGTTATTTAATCTTTTATTAGAGAGACATGCGTGAATGAAATCTTCTTGAACACATCAACTAGCCTAATTACACCAAAATAAATTTATCATGAATAAAAAGTGATTTACAGTATATGATAAATTATTGCAAAAAAAAAATCACAGGTCCCCTGAATCGTCAAGTTTTTATGACATTAGAAATAATTAAACAGTTGTGTATGTCATAGTAAAAAAAAATCTCACATGTTTTGGTTAAAAAATGTTATTTAATTTGTCTTAAACAGTGTTCAAATAATTTTAATCTTAAAATTTCCATATATAAATTTACATTTATGAGTATGTATGAATATTGAATATAAGGATGTACATTTTTAGCTGGGCTCATTGCTTGAAGAGCATAATTAGCGTTAGTCTCATTGTTCAACCAGAAATTCTATCCTTTTACACCCAAATTAGAATTATGCTCAGGCGAAATGTAGTACCAGTACCCACTTTTAACAATTGTTAATTCAACACTATATCACCTTAAACAAAGTCAAGTAAATGTAGATTTAAAAAAAAAAAATTAATAAATTTTAATGTTCCTCAATTAACTTATCATTGTTTGAAATATGCATAATAGCGCTAGTCCCCCTGTCTACATCAGAATCAATAAATAAAGGTTTTGTTAGTCTTTGTTGCATCAGTGTTTTAGAACTTTGAACTACAGGTTGTACAAGACCTCATTTAGGGATAATTTGATTTACTTTGTTAACTTCTTATTTAATTAAACTTTAAAAAATCATATTGTTAAAAATTTATTATGTACATTTGCCAATATTTGTGTTATATATATTTTCATGCAGGATTTTGGACTTCTTGTTATATATCTGTATTTCAATACATGTTTCATGTGCAACAGTCTTTGTTACTGTAAATGAGCCTAGCTTTCTGTACTTCTGAGCACAATGCTATATCATGTATATATATGTATACGATATTATGAATGAAGAATCATGCATTAGAGTTATTGCCCTTTACACCATTTTTAAAATAATTGATGAAATAAGAAATACAATATATTAATTTTTTTTCAATTCTGGGTTGTTTTTCATATTGTCTATATGTAAACGTAATATCATTCATCATCATCAAAATATGTATATGAATATACATGTATTCTGTGATTGATGTACAGCCGTTTATAGAATATATCGATATAGAATCAAGCAAAAGTAAAAGTGCATGTTGGTGCATTGATCATTGGTAATGGGGAATTTAGACAGGTTATAGACAGATTCTGAAGTAGATTATAGATCATTTTCTGTTAAGCTTAGATTCACTTTGTCACACAAAAGACGATTGTGCCCACTTTTAAATTTGTCCAAGTAGCTGTCTTCTTTGAATTGCCCTTTTTAAATCCACTTAATATATAATTTAAGGGCAAAAGGGGCCAGTAGAAAATAAGAGAAAATTTTCCCTGTGTATACTGAATCAACATGAATTATAGTTACTGTGTAACCACCTGTGTTGTTTAGTATAAGTTCAATGAAAATTAATTTTATACCTAGAAATATGGAATATGTGGAACTTCCCAAGTTTTAGCCATTGACTTTGAAATTGTCTTGAAAAAAAAGAAGGTATTTACCAAGATGGAGCTGCCTCAAATGCTGTGGTGATGCCCTAGTTATTGCTCTATTGGGCCATAACGATTGCTGCATGTATAATTTTAGCTTCCATATGCCAATCCATCAATATTCACTCCCTTACATTCAATATTTTGATTTATTGATAGCTGATGTTAGCATAACTAGATTCTGAACTTTATAATTAGCTAATAAGTATGTAATCTTGGAAAGATTTCACTGATTGATTGTCCTCAATAACACCAGAATCATTATTTTATTGCAATTTTGCAAATTTTTCTTTATCCCTGTTAGTTTCATGAAGTCAGACTATGTCATACATTTGTAGCAAATTTTTATTTTAAGGACAGATGATACAAACAAACAAGAGGCCCAGGGGCCACATCGCTCACCTGAGCAATTGGCTAGGAAAAAACACAGATCAGATCAGAATTGAAAGTAAACTGGGGGGGGGCTTGAATTTTACCCCCGGGGGTGGGGGGGGGTCATGATTTGAACAAACTTGAATCTACACTACCTGAGGATGATTCCCTATAAATATAACGAAGCCTGACTTTGAAGTACTTGAAAAGAAGATTTTAAAAGGTTTTTCCTTTATATTCCTATGTAAAACTTTAATCAGCCACTTTGGCCCCACCCTACCCCCGGGGGTCTTGATTTGAACAAACTTGAATCTACACTACCTGAGGATGATTCCACATGAGTTTCATCTTTCCTGGCCCAGTGGTTCTTGAGAAGAAGATTTTTAAAGATTTTTTCCTATATATTCCTATCTAAAACTTTGATCGGCCATTTTGACCCCACCCTACCCCCGGGGGTAATGATTTGAACAAACTTGAATCTACACTACCTGAGGTTGATCCCATATGAGTTTCATCTTTCCTGGCCCAGTGGTTCTTGAGAAGAAGATTTTTAAAGATTTTTTCTATATATTCCTATGTAAAACTTTGATCGGCCATTTTGGCCCCACCCTACCCCCGGGGGTCATGATTTGAACAAACTTGAATCTACACTACCTGAGGATGATTCCACATGAGTTTCATCTTTCCTGGCTCATTGGTTCTTGAGAAGAAGATTTTTTAAAAATGCCATTAATTTTTCTCTAATTCATAATTTTCTCCCCTTGGAAAAGGGCCTGGACCTTCATTTGAATAAACTTGAATCCCCTTCACCCAAGGATACTTTGTACCAAGTTTGGTTGAAATTGGCCCAGTGCTTCTTGAGAAGAAGATGAAAATGTGAAAAGTTTACGACGACAACAACGACGACAGACAACGGACAAATTTTGATCAGAAAAGCTCACTTGAGCCTTCGGCTCAGGTGAGCTAAAAATGGATGCCTGGATTGGTATATATTTTTGGGTCCATAATTGTTGCAATTGATAAATTTCTAAAATTCGGTTGTATCAAGAAGTTGTAAACCTTGAAAGATCAAAATTCTACCTTTCCGCAATCATCCTTATTAATATATACAAATATTTTTCACTGCAAATCCCATTATAGTGAATTTTTTAATTAAAAATTAAAATATACTCTATGAAATTTGTTCCTTTTACTCATTAAGACATGACTCAAGATGTTATTTTCATTTTTTTGACAAATGTTTGTTTGTATCATATGTCTTTAAATGAAATATTGTTAAAGACAATTTCTTTCTATAAATTATGGGCCTATAAATTATTGACATCTTCTCATCTGTTTTAATTTTTTTTACAATAATTTTATAATTTTTTTTTTTTTTGGGGGGTGGGGGGCAGGGGGTCATCTGTTTCAAAGTCAAAGTCTATACAATTATAAATCCCTCAATGCATGTGAAAAAAGGACATTTGTACATATTAATTTGAATTTGATGCAAACATGGTTCTTTTATAATGGAATTCTGTTTACAATTTGTATTAAGAGTAACCTGGGGGTGTTTGTTGAAATATGATTTTGTTTTAGATTTTTAATATCCTTTCTATATTCATGAGATATTTATGACAATTATACACAGGATAAGAAAAGCTATTTAAAGGTTAAGTAAGAAATTTATGTGTGATTAAGTCCTTTGTGGATATATTTTTTACAATTATTAAACTTTATTTGGTATTTCTAGTTTATTGTATAATGTGTTTTTCATGTGCTTGTGTGTGCTTGATTGATTTGAAACACAAATTATTTTCCTTATTCACCATATATTTACAGTCATTATAACATTTTTATGTTAATTTTTTTCCTGAACTTACATGTATTTTTATTATCAGTCTTAAATATTTTTTGTTGATTTGATGTTGTTAAGAATTCTAAGTAATCTCAATTATAATGGAGTTTTTTTCATTGATTCAATGCAATAGCATATGTCATGTTAAAGGCAAAATGGTAATAAGTACTAGTTTTTATAATTAATGAAATTCATGATATCAGGAAATTTCAGTGATTTGTAATATTTGGAAGATTAAAGTTGACAGAGTATGTGTCATTAAATCCTGTTTATATTACAATTATCGAAACTGTGAAAAGTGACAGCTAACATGCATTTTCTTTTTATTTTTCAAATGATGTTATGATGACTTCATGTTTATTTATTACATTTATGTCAAAGTCAAGTCTCAATGCATGTCAAGGTCACAACCTATATGACATGTTCTATAAAGACTTCCATCTCTAATTATTAATGGAAATCATATGAAAGAAAAATTCTTAATATTGACAATGTACAGAAAAAATTATTAGTAATTTTGACTTTACCAATTTCACAAATGTAACATATTGAATGTCAATCACTGGTTGTAATTGTACAGTGCAGGGGTAATCATGAATTGTGTGAAGTGTTCACAAAAATTCATGTAATTTTGAATACATGTATATGTCTTTGAAAGTGTGTGTGAAGATTGTGATCATATATTATATTCAGTTTTCAAGTATAACTTGTACATATTTGTTTGAAAAACTCAATCTGTATGATTTTATGATTTACTGCTCAATTAGTTATGTAAATGTGATTTTATTTGTGTTTATGTATATAGCCTTGCGTTGTCCATACAATTATTAGTGTGATCATTAAATGATGATTTAAACCTTGTAGGTCAGGTGTCAAAGAGATTAAATATGTGTATGACAAGAAATGATGAATGTTTCAAACCTCTGTCACAGTTTTAGCATTTATGTTAAATCACAAACATAGTATATAATCTGGATTTTGAATTCCACATCATCAAAATCATACAGCTATGCTTTCTTTTCCTATACTCAAAACATTAAATTTATTTGTTTTTTCTACAGTTTAACTTTGTTGAGTTTTCTTGAAAATGATATCTTATGCTATATAAGCATAATGGGTTAATTTTAATGTCCCAATGTAATTCTTATAATTATAACAAATCACTCGGAGCTCTTTGGGTGGCTCGTGCCTCGCACACTGACCTTAGACATCAAAGAATCAGGTTTCCATATCAAAATATATGATTATCATGGTTACTATTTTGCTTAATAACTTAATACACAAGTCGATCGACTAAACCCGTATAAGCAGAATTTTTAGTGAGGATTTAATTTTGGAATTATTAGCGAGGGTGCCAAGTTCGCTAAAATTGAATATCGCTAATAGCTTCTTTAGTGAGCTTTTTAACATAGCTAAAACTACATCACGCTAAAAATAAAATACCAATTTTTAAGGACAAATCGCTAAGTTTGCGTCTCGCTAAAATTTCCACTGATACGGTACTAAAATTATAATTCCATATTTTGGGGGTTTTAATTTAAACTGTACATAGGCTTGGGGGGGGGGGCTTAGTGATGTCATTTTACTCTACATAATTTAAAAAAAAAACTGAACGATTTTACCTTAAGGAAAAAAATCTATAGGTTACTCGAGTAAGTTTCTCAGTTGCAAGTCAAACTCCAAAGGTCAATTCGAAATTGTTGCTATCCAAAGGAAGGCGAATGCACCTGTGAAATATGACAGAGTGCTAACTGCTTAAAGTAACACACTGAGTCAAAACCATGTGTTTCTTTTAAGATACCTGTAGCATACAGAGAAAGACTTATGATAATTATGAGTGTATAGCGAATTCTTAATTACGAGGGTTGATCCAAAAATTTCATGGAATTTCTTTCTAAAATTTTAACGTGATTTGATGAAAGCAATCAACAGGCATATTTATGATAAATAATCATAATGCAACAATACTGGAAAATTTCACCACCTTCCAATTACCAATAAGGTCACACCAGCTTTCTGAAAATGGATAGTTGTGAAACCCGGGAGAGACTTCGACCTAACGTCAAGTCAGATATGTCACGCCACGTTATAGAAGCATCTCACCCAATTGTCAAATTCGAATACGTAACTACAAATGCTGCCCTTTACTCCATTTTTTTTTCTCAAGAAAAGCCTGGGTATCCTCTCGCACCAGCTTATCTTCATTTTTCACTCGTATTTCAAAATACTCCTCATTTTTCCATATGATATCGATCAGATTGCATTAACAGTTTAAATTGGTTTTTGGGGATAAGCGCTTAAAACAGAGCCTGTAAAAGGAGGCCACACCTTTAATCAACGTCAATGGAAGTTCTATTTTTCTTAAATTTCCTTTGCCACGGAAAACCAGTAACTAAATGCGTTTTCCCCCACCCTATGTCAATGATATACGCGTTTAAGATAGAGTGATCCCTGGCTTTTTACAAACTTATGACTTGACCGAAATTTGACGTTATTTAACAACTTAAAGACACAGGTGCTCGTGGACAGGATCATCCCTAACCCCCAACCTTTCAATATCATTAAAAAAAAATTCTGATTTTATTTCTTCATTTCTAATCTCTGACAATTTAATCTATTTGTTTCTATTTGAAAATCACAAAAATATATCAATCATATGCAATTTATATTCACAGTCGTTTCATGTATATAGGGGGGTTAGGGATAATCCTGTCCACGAGCACCTGTGCTTAAAGATGAACAATAAATCAACAACTAATAAGCTACATATCCAGTAAAATCAGTAAAAGTATCACACAAAGGTTTATAAAACTCAAACAATCGTAATAATGACATAATTTTCATTCAACATAGGACATTTTCATTTCACGTATTTATTAAAATGAAAATAAACGCGTTAATGTCTCCCCCGCATTTCCAAACAACCGTTTCTAGGGCAACTGTCATAGAGTTACTTTCATAGATATTTAAAATGGTTTTTTATTTAAAATGTTCAACAAGTGTCTATATTTCAACCAATTTCACTTAAAAATAAAAAAAATATATATATAAAGAAATTCTACGAACTTTTGGATCAACCCTCGTATGTGAAGTAAAATGACGTCATGTGATTCATCACCAATTCATTTACTTGTTTCTACTTCATTGCTCATATAACATTGACACGAAATTTAACATTTTTAAATACAAGAAATGTGAGAAGAATCCTACCTTAAGGTAGGATTCTTCTCACATTTCTTGTATTTAAAAATTAATGAAATTTTCACAGAAAGAAGAGGACAATATCACTAAGTGATGGTATCAGTGAGATTAAATTTGACCGTTTAATATAAGAGGCAAGGTCAGGTCAAGGTCATTACCTTTCTCCTGGACATTAAGAATAAAAAATTACTGTTTTCAATCATGCGATCCCTATTTGTAATTCAAAAGATTGAATGTTTTTCTTTTTGCATAAAAAGATACTACCATAATGGGCCTATAAGATGATATTACCAAATTGACATGGATAATTTAAATAAAATGGATACTTGCTAATCCGAATTTCCTCTACTTTTCTAAAATTTTTAGGATTTATTAGTTATTTTTGTATGCTTCCTATATTTAATTTTTTCTTATTTTCACATAAAGTAAAGGTGTCACATAAAGGTACAAAATGATACAAAAACTAAAAGTTTTGATCGTTTACTTAGAGAGAAATAACACTTTTTACAGATTTTTGGCTCAAATCTGCACTTAGATTTTAAGCATTTAAAATCCAACATAGTTCTAGTATGTGTGAAAAATCTTATTTATTTGATATATTTTGAAACTTGAGTCCCTTATTAATAATTTAACTTACATTTGAAAATTTCGTCTAGTCTTTGATTGCGTAAAAATAATAACTAAATTCAATGTTCTATAATAATTTTGAGAGGCAGAAAAGAAGAAATTTTCATACGCCACCATTCCGCCAAAAATATAGTCCCTGCTAGTTTTCAAACGCAGTTTACCATTTCTATCTAAAGTTGTATAATTGTGATGAGGAAAGAAAAATATGGTCTTTTAAATCTCTTACATCTAATTATATCTAGACATATCAACAAATGTACTTTGATTATTCCATCTAGTCAGAAACTAGAGAAGAATCCTACCTTAAATCAGGTTAGTCAGATATTTTGTATTCTTCTATATAGTTCTGTCAACGAAAAACATAGACAGATAGTAATATACCAATATAAAACATTTTTTACAAAATTATAAATGGAATAAAAAATATTTTTACCATGGACTCTCAAAGATGAAATGAAACAGAATCATAAAAAAATTACAAATAGTTATATATTCTCTGTAACCACGTACACATTAACTTTGAACTTTTATGGAGGCTTACTAATAGAATTTAAAGAGATTTTCACAGAATCTTTGTTATATAGTGCCATTGTGCACCTCCTATTTTACTTTTTGATCGGACTTATATTTTGGGTTACCCAGAGCAAAACATGGACATGGCCATTTTTCTATAATATTGAAGGGTACCCATCTATTATCCGCAACTCCTCCTTTATCACCGGTTAAAATTTGATGAATCTTTCAGATTCTTTATTACATAATGCCATTGTGCACCTCCTATTTTACTGTTTGGTCTTACACTATTTCGGGTTTCCCAGAGCAAAACATGGACTTTGCCATTTAAACCATATGGGAGGTGGGGGGGTTAAATAGTGGTGAGCTCATTGTTCACAGTACCTCTGGTTATACCCCCGCTTGAAGAGTGGGAGGGTATTATTAGTTACATAGTCTTTTAGTGACAGGGTATGGGATGATACCTGGTTAGTAAGTTTCATACCTGGCGAGGCGGAGCCGAGTCAGGTATGAAATTTACTAACCAGGTATCATCCCATACCCTGTCACTAAATTACTATGTAACGAATTTACCCCACCGATGAAACATTTACGTTTTATATGTAGTTTATAAAGGTTTTCTCTGCTAAATGCTTCATCACGCTTATACTGTGCCTATTATGACGTCACGTTTGTGTTTGTGACGTAATACATCGACCGGGTATAGATTTACTGACCGGGTATGGATTTACAACTGACCGGGTATAAGTAATCCACCGCCTTCACGTGACAGACTTTAACCAATCGTAAGCCAGGATTTAACGGAAAAATCAACAGAGGTGGGGTAAATAGTGATCGGGGTGTCCGTCCGTCTGTCCGTCTAGCTGTACGTCCGTCTTGGTTACCCATCTCTTATCCGCATTTCCTTTTATACTACCAAGAAAATTTCATAGATTCTTTATTACGTTATGCCATTGTGTACCTCCTATTTTATTTTATGATCCGACACTTATTTCTTGTTTCCCAGAACAAAACATGGACTTTGCCGTTATGGTATTGGAGGAGGGGGGGGGTATCATTTAGTGAGCCCAGTGCTCACAGTACCCCTAGTTTTGGTTCGCATGGCCATTCTTTCTATTATATTGAAGGGTGCCCATCTCTTATCCGCAACTCCTCCTGGTACTGATAATGATACTCTGTTACTCTCACAGATTACTACGTAATGCTATTATGCACATTTTATTATACCCCCGCTTGAAAAGCGGGAGGGAATATAGTAATCGGGATGTCCGTCCCACGGTCGGTCCATCTGTCCGTTCGTCTGTAATGCTTTGTGGTACCCATCTCACATCCGCTACTCTCGTACCACTGAATGAAATTTGATGAGACTTTCACAGAATCTTTATGTGATTATGACATATTGCCATTGTGCACCTCCTATTTTACTTTTTGATCCGACACATATTTTATGGGTTTCCCATACCAAATACATGGACACTGCCATTATATTCATATGGGAGGCGGGGGTATCATTTAGTGAACTCATTGCTCACAGTACCTCTAGATTTACTTTTTGATCTCAACCTTATTTTGGGTCTCTCTCAGAGCAAAACATGGACTTTGCCATTATAACCATACAGGAGGCAGGGGCATCATTTTGTGTGCTTATTGCTCACAGTACTTTTAATTATACCCCCGCTTGAAAAGCGGGATGGTATATAGTAATCGGGATGTCCGTCCGTTCGTCCGTCTGTTATGCTGTGGCGTACCCATCTCTTATCCGCAACTCCTCTCATACCACTGAATGAAATTTGATGAGACTTTCACAGAATCTTTATTACATATTTCCATTGAGGTCTTATATTTTACTTTTTGATCCGACACATATTTTGGGTTTCGCACAGCAAAACATGGAAACTGCCATTATATTCATATTGGAGGCGGGGGTATCATTTAGTTAGCTCATTGCTTACAGTACCTCTAGTTTAAATGGCGTCTATTATGAATCTTTCAGTATACTGACCCCCATGTATTTTCATAGGATACTGTGTCATGAGCTCATAAACTAAATGTTAATACTAACTTTCAAAACCATGCCTCTCAGACTTCTATAGGTATGAGATAAAACAATCGTCTGGAGCTTTTTTTCATAAAAGGTCAAATGTCAAATGGACTGTAACGATGGTATTTTCCCCTGCAATGTTTACTGGCAAGCAATGCGCAGGTTACATGTAAATACCATCTCTCAATTATAAAAAAAATCTGCTGTTCATCTTTTATAAAATATGTCTAAGGTCAAAAACTCAGAGTCAAGAGATCAGTAACTATCCTATTTTACAAAAGCCAAACTAGAGGTACTGTGAGCAATGAGCTCACTAAATGATACCCTCGCCTCCCATATGATTATAATGGAAAAGTCCGTGTTTTGCTGTGGCTGGGAAATCTAAAATTTGTGTCGGATCAAAAAGTAAAATAGGAGGTGCACAATGGCATTATGAAATAAAGATTCTGTGAAAGTTTCCTTAAATTTCATTCAGTGGTATAAGAGGATGTGGATAAGAGATGGGTATCCCAAAGCGTAACAGACAGACGGACGGACGGAAGGACATACCGTTTACAGTATAGCCTCCCATTTTTCAAGCGGGGGGTATAAAAATGTCAAGTAATATCTATACATGTGCAAAATATCAAAATCATACTTCTTACAGGGTATGACAGACGGTCAGACAAACGCCGAGTGAAGTAATCACAAACTGTCATTCTTCTCTGAAGGAGAGACAAAATCTTAATTTTTCTTTTTATAAATTAACATTGCGCATGCAGTATCATAACATTATTAATAGATAAGAAATTAATGAGTTTTTTTACTGACACAATTAAGTCAATTTCAAACACAGACACTTTCTTACCTTTGATAATAATTATATAAAGTTCTAATTAAGGAATGCATTTGTGACCTGCTGTAGCATCATTAGACAGTGATCGACATGGCATCAATGTTTTGAAAAGGAGACAATACCAGAAAAGAAAAATAAAAAAAAAAACTGACAAGCCAGCATACCTACTCTATAGGACAAACACCACCAAATGTTTTCCCATAGACTTCCATACAAACTTGAGCCCCTGTCACTGATACATATATTGAATTTTGGGCAAATGTCCGACTTGCCGTGAAAGTTCGAAATCTTGGGGAAAAAAACAACAACAAAAAGAGGTATGAGCTCACTAAATGATACCCCTCTTCCCATATGGTTATAATAGCAAAGGCCATGTTTTGATCTGGGAGACCCGAAATAAGTGTCAGATCAAAAAGTAAAAATAGAAGATGCACAATATGTATTATGTACTCCTATGGTATTGGAGGAGTTGCGGATAAAAATGGGTATTCTTCAATACTATAGAAGGATTGGCTGTGTCCGTGTTTCCTCTAGGAACCCAAAATACGTGTCGGATCAAAAAGTAAAATAGGTGGTGCACAATGACACCATGTAACAAATATTCTGTAAAAGTTTCCTAAAATTATATTCAGTGGTAAAAGAGGAGCTGTGGATAAGAGATGGGTACCCTAAGGCGTATCAGACGGACTGGCATCCTTCGAAAATGCTATCTCGAGGGTGGGTAAGGATCAGACTTCTTACAGTTTTTTTTCAGACACTGCTTCTCTATCTTTATTTGACAAGAGAGTGGCTAATCGGCCTTTCAATGGTCATTATACCCCCCTTACTTGAAAAATGCAGTGGGAGGGTATATAGTGACCTGGATGTCCTTCCGTCTGTTACGCTTTGGGGGTATCAAGCTCTTATCCGCAACGCCTCTTATACCACTGGATGAATTTTTATGAAACTATCACAGAATCTTTTTACATAGTGTCATTATGCATCTCCCATTTTTTCTTTTTGATTGGATATATATTTCGGGTTTCCCATAGCAAAACATGGACACAACCATTCTTTCTATAATATTGGAGGGTACCCATCTCTGATCCACAACTTCTCCTAGACCACTGAATAAAATTTAATGATAGGTCATTTACCAGGTTAAATGACAGGTGATTTTTTTCACAGATTCTTTATAACATAATGCCATGGTGCACCTTTTTTTTTTTTTGCTTTGACACTTATTTCGTGTCTCCAAGAACAAATCATGGACCTTTGCCATTATAATGGCATGTGAGGTGGGTGTATCATTTAGTGAGCTCACTGCTCACAGTACCTCTAGTTGTCAATTTTTAAAGTTCTATTTGGAAAAAAAGGGTACGCTATACCCCCCGATGCTACGTGCCTGTTGGAGATTTACAAATTTAATCATGGTCAGTTATTATTTTTACATTTACACGCAAATAAAAATAAAAGGAAATTAAAAACTGCACTATATATTATCATTTACCTAAACGTGTGACAATCAAATCAATATATGATTCCTCAATTTTCTAAATCAACAATGTATAAGGAAATTGAAATTATTAGAAATAATTATTAATGTATTTTATTCATACATGTTTAATGATTCGTACCAAGAAAAATATTTCAGTCTGTCTAAACTACACACGTCAGACTGCAACTTGATCCATTTCTATATATACCGATGGAACGTTGGCAAAATTAGATTTATGATGTGCATTTATCATTTTGTGATGCGCTTTTGTGTTTATGTAATGCGTTTTTATCATTATGTGATGTGCTTTTCTCATTATGTGTGTGTATTTGTCGATATCAGATGTGCTTTGGTCATTAAATGAAGTGCTGTTATTATTATGTGATGTGTTTTTGCCGTTATTTGGTGTTGTTTTTGCATTAGATATATGGAAATTGACTCAGCGTATGTAATGCTTTGGCAAAAAAAAAAAAAAACAACAAACAAACAAACAAACAAAAAAACAAATATATGTTAAGAGGTTTAAATACTAGTAGTTCCACTATAGGAAAAATCAAATTCAGAAAGTTGACACTACTTAAAAATCTGTTAATATTTGAATTGACAAATCAAAGGAATTTTTTTTAATGAATCGATACATCCATGTCTGGTATTTTTTTCATACATGTTTAAGGAAAACTAGAGGTACTGTGAGCAATGAGCTCACTAAATGATACCCCCGCCTCCAATATGAATATAATGGCAGTGTTTTGCTCTGGGAGACCCGAAATATATGTCGGATCTAAAAGTAAAATACCGGGAGGAGATGCACAATGGCATCATGTAATAAAGATTCTGTGGAAGTCTCATCAAATTTCATTCAGTGTCATGAGTGGAGTTGCGTATAAGAGATAGGTACCCCAAAGCGTAACAGACGGACGGACGGACATTCCGATTACTATATACCCTCCCACTTTTCAAGCGGGGGTTTCAATGATCACGCTAACGATATCATCACGATAAAAAATTGCGTAAACCACGCAAGATCGAATGACAAATGCACATCACATAATGACGAAAACACTTCAAAAAAGACGACAACACTTCGCGTCATTAAAAAAGCACATCACATTTAGAAATACACACCATTTACTAATAAAAGTACATCATGTAATGTCAAATAAAGCACATCACATGATGACAAAAACAGTCTTTAAAGGATGTATACTATGACAATTGTTGCGGAAAAAAAGCTTCATTTGATTACGGGGTAAAGTGATCAGTGAGGACCTTTCTGAAACGAAATTTATTGAGAAGAGCGTTGAAAACTTCAAATCATGAAAAAAAAAATTTAAACTGTGCAAATAATTTAAAATGTAGCAATAGGTATAAAACATTTCTATGAAGAATATTATAAAAATCCATTTCATTAAAGTATTCAAAGTATTATGGCATGTCATGCATTGCAATATTGACATATTCTATCTACATGTATATTCTATTACTTTCTATTTATATTCTTTGTATTGCATGTTTCACAACTTATTCAATTTTTAATCTGTATTTTAAAAGTGTATATTTATATCAATTTTAATTTGTGTTGCATATTTTTTCTTATAAATATTCATAACTATTCATTTTTATTGTAAATTTCAATAATTGTATTTCCATTTGTATATCATGACTTTCAATGTGTATTGTATATTTTCAATTTGTATTTAATTATTAAGATTTGACATTTTTATTTATTTTGGTATTGTTTATATTTTTATTTAGTCTGTAAATTACGATTTCTTATTTGTTTTCTTGGATATGACAAATAAAGCACATCACATGATGTCTGTAAATTACTATTTCTTATTTGTTTTCTTGGATATGGGAAATTGAAAATTTTCCATCTGTTTGATATATTTTCTATTTATAACGTCCATTTTAAAACATCTACATTTGCATTCTATGATGATTTCATGAAATTTTATAATGATTCAATTTGAACTCGTATAATGTTTCCATTTGTACAATGATTCCATTTGAATCCTATGATGAATCTATTTGCACGGTATATTGTTATGTATGTCTCTGCTAAAATTAAGCAGATTTTTGAAATGATGATAAATTCGTAGATACTTAAAGGGACTTGGACACAGTTTCAACATATTTTTTTTTAACCAATTTTAATGTTTACAATTCCTAATGAAGGCAGTTTATATGATCAGCAAAAAAATTGAACATCATTTGTTGATTTACAAAGAAGATACGAATTTAGTTAAAATTCTTCATAATGTAAACAAGGTTCGTGCCTTAAATTTTGTTAACATGTAGAAACATCATATTTATAATAAAACAAGATTCCTAAAATCACCAGAAACTCTCTAATGATGCTTCGAATTAAGTTATTTATTGAAAAATCTGCTTTGAACCGAATATTTTTTAGTACATGTATATTAAACTTATGTAAACAAGAACATGACAAGGGACTTGTTTACATAACAAAGGTTTGGAGCTTTAAATCTGTCTTGAATCTCGACGACTGAAATTCAAATTTTCGATAATCATTAAAAATCAGTATTTGGAAACATAACAATGGAAAATTAAATTTGAAAAGTTTCAGCTCAAACTGTGTCCACGTCCCTTTAATATCAACGATTAGAAAACTAGGAAACCAATATATAGCAATATGTTTCCTGGTGTGAAATTGGCGTGAGAGTAAGTAGGAACTAGATTGTACATATATCATAAATACTAGTAAATAAGTAAATGTATATAATATACTTTGTTGTTTTTCATTTAAGACAATGAATCGCTTATTTAACATTTTATTGTAAACCGCGATTGATTTTTGTAATGGGTTTTGTACAATGCGATTCTGAGAAAGCGATACTTGGCTTTATGGTGATCCATAGCAATAAATTCAGATGTTGGACCAATTATCTGTTTATAACCTGCTGTGGTTTCCAGCACTTATGTTGAATAGGTTTTTTACAAGGAAAATAGGTCTGCGGTTTTACTTTGGTCACGTTGTTTGGATATAAAGAATTTACATTTGATAGGACTGATTTAATACGTAAGCAATGACTAAATTTTATATACGTTTTAATCTTCGCCATTACATAAAATTGACCAAAGTTATAGCAATATTTGTCACGACATAGATACAGTATATCAGGAAAAAAACTTATGAAAGCTTCATCTCTTAACATATTTTCTGGTAATGGCTCATTTGAATTAAAAAGTGTCAAGAGGAAATATCAAACGAATCTGGCAGCTGCGAGTTGCATTTTAAAAACCTAACTTGAATTATTGCTTTTATCTTCATAAAACACATTATATTGTCCATCTTAGACTATTATGAATACATTCCCTTTCTGTGTGTATGTGTTGTGAGTGTGTCCAAACGCTAACTGTTACCTTTGCATATGACGTAAATTTCAAATACGAAAACTTCACTGTCCCCACGAGCTCAAAGCTATTATGTACGAAATGTACCCGTTAACCATTTGCACCTCTCATTCCCACTTCGATATAATAGAGTTATATATATATATATATATATATATATATATATATATATATTTGCTTATGAAGCAGTTAAAAAAATGTGTTGGCTACGCAAAACATCTCTTTTAAATTGAACCATTCGTACTATGTAAAATTAGTTTACAATTAAAGCGGGGGAGTTGGGTTAATCATGGATTGGACAGCTCCATCTCATCATGATGATTAGTTTCACTATATACGCATTCAAAGTTTGAAACGATTTTCAGGAGTCATAAACATGTTCCATATACTAGTTTATGGAAGGTCAACATTCTGAAAAGATTTTATTTTCCCATTCTGCCTCGTGAAAATATTTAAGTTTTGTTTAACCAAAACCCTGTCAGTGAAAAAGGTTGCCTTATCATAGTGACCTGTTTTGATAAATATATATATATATATATATATATATATATATATATATATATATATATATATATATATATATATATATATATATATATATATATATATATATATATATATATATATATATATATATATATATATATATATATATTATACTTTCATGTAAATTACTTGAATCTGATTCGTCGAGGAATATTTGATAAAAAACACTACTACCCGCTGAAATAGAAGCCACGCCCTCCTGCGTAGCAACAGTCAACATTGCTTGACGACGGGTGGCATTCCAAAAAAATAGCGACTGCGCGGAATTTATGCGCGCACGGTTCACTGTAATATGTATTTGTATAAAACATTCAGTATAATATAATAAATATTGCATGTAGTTGAGTGTAACATTAAAAATTTTCACCCCTCGAAAACCATTGTCAACCTCGGCTGCGCCTCGGTTGACAATGGTTTTCTTGGGGTGAAAATTTTCAATGTTACACTCAACTACATGCAATATTTATATAATACATTTCAGTACATTACTTTTTCAGATAAATGTTATTTTTCTTCGCTAAAAAGCCTTTTCTCTAGACCTACGTTTGCACATCATAAATTAGTGAACTTAAAAAATCTGGCATTTTTCTTGGGGTGCACTGCTTGTGCAAAATCTGAGAGTGTAAGGCAAAGGTAAAAGTAAAATTTTGTGATTTTCGATGACTAAGCAGTGTAATAATTGTTGCACATAACAGAAAGATTTGGGAACTTATTCTATATAAATCTTTGTTCTCAAGATTTTTTGCAAAATTCTATTGAATCTGGTCCCTCGGGATCATTTTTTTTCTCAACCTCTGTGAATATCATAAATTTTAGGACAACTTGACTTGAAACTTCATCCACGTTGCAAACTTGTTAGTTTTGCATCTGATTTGCAAGACCAAAACATGTAAATGCATAAATTATTTATTTTCAAGTTGATTAATGAACTTTTAGCCTAATTATATTTATATAAAGCCGGGTTTTGCAGATTTGTGGTTAAATTAAGATCCAGAAATTCTTGTGAAAACTTTACTTAATTTTTTGCAGTAACTCGGAAATGAATATGCAATAAAGCATAACAGCTTTCTGCATTATTTTGCGACCTTGAAGAATTTGAAATACATACATGTTCAATGTCACCTTTCTGACTCAACTTGGATGTGTGTCATCATCGGGAAAAATATATCTACTAAATGCAAAACAAGATAAGAAATATTTGAAAAATGTTTATTATACTTTTTCCAAAACTATTTATCGATACTAGTGAGTAGCACACTTTGAGTTTAGGTGGTGTACTTCATCCATCCAACTCTTTCCAAGCGCGTTGCTAAGGAGGCATTGCTATGGAGGCGGCTGCTGCGGTTTGATATGGTGATTCCGTTTATGACAAAGTCTGGCAGTTAAAATGAAGCCGGCAAGACCGAGAATAATATCACATACAGATATCAACAGTATGATTACCTGAAGAGGCAAAGCGATTTCCCCAGAATCCCGCCGGGTGTACGTTTCCGTGAAAATAAATAAAGCATTACAACAAGAGGTGACCTTAAAGATTGCTAGTATCCACAGTCGGTAAACCGTCTTTAATTCGTTTCTACAACAGCACATGTTAATAAACGTTATAGAGACGATGAAAGAAACACAGACTGCAATCCATACGAAGAAGAGCAGTGTTCGTGCATCAGAAGAAAACTGGATAATTCCGGTTTTCCAAATCAATGCCAACTCCAAAGAGTCAAAACTGTAACCAATCCATATACGAAAAACCAGGAACATACCAGGACAACATAATGCCGGACGTTCTTTCAAGAACTTTTGACTGAAACATGTAAGAATAGCCCCACAAGCAAAAATGGTTAAGTCAGTGGGCTTCTCAAAAAATTCTTTCAGCATGTTGAGAGTGGTGTTTCCCCGCTGCCACCCATTTGTCCGTCAATGGCCGCTGCGACTAACAATTGTGATAATATGAGGAGAATTTGCACAAATAACCTCTATTATATCGAAGTGGGAATGAGAGGTGCAAATGGTTAACGGGTACATTTCGTACATAATAGCTTTGAGCTCGTGTATATTAATATAGAAAGCACAAAGAAATTCACTTTTACATGGATACCCACTTCCGTTAGTAGCAATAGTAGTAGTAGTTATATATTTTAATAATTTACATCAGGGCGATAAATCATGACTTAACCGACGAGAGCGATGGAAGTATTGTATTTATCTATTCAACTTATAAATTTTCATATTAATTTTTGACGAAAGCAAATTTATACTAGTACATTGTTTTAAATTTGTTATTGTGGTTGTAATAGGTGTTTCATCTACGACTTTTTATCCGCCTGCAGGCTATCAACATCTGGGAGAGGATCCGATTCTTATTACTTTTATACTTGTCTTATTACAAACTTATCCACCTATATTTTATGCACGTACAAAACAACTCCTTAAAATTAAGTATTCATATGAAATTTGTCACCATTTTTTAATACATACTAGGTGTCATTTGCAGCGCTTAATGGTTAATTGTTCATGTAAAAATTTGAAATAACCAATTTTAGGTTCCACACAATTTATTTTTGTTTCTCGTTCATGTATTCTGTATTTATATGTTTCTGTTTTGCGGTTTGGGTAAGATATATAACGAGACCACGAATGATCAATTAGACAAAACCAATCTCTGCAAAATTGTTTATTGCTTTCATTAATGATGTCAATTCTAATTAGCAAAAGTGGTTAAGTAGTTATTCACCAAAGCTTCCGTTTCTTGAAACAGGGAATATAGGCCCCAAATTATGAAATCCTGAATGTTTTCGAATTTTATTGAGTGTCGCAAAAATCAAAAATTCGAAAAGTCAGGTACGGATTTGCTTTTGAAGTCTGAAAAATCGTGCCAGTTTGGTGGCAATGACTTGTCAAACGTTAGTCATTTTTGCGGTGATTATCGAAAAAGTTTGCAAAAACCTTCACTCTCTAGATTGTAAGGTAATACATGAGGTGAAATAAATGCTTACCGGTGATTAAGGACAATATCAATCAAATATGAACATGCTTAAAAAATGCAACCATTTATTGCACGTAGATAATTGATTTTATACTTTGCCCCATTAGATACACCTAATTTGCCATTTGAGGAATAGCGCCGAAAAAAAATGCAATTAATTGAAATTTCTGTACTTCATGGTATTTCGTTTTGTTTTTAGTCGTTGCATTGCGATTTATTATACAAAATTTTATTGCACTTTCTCAAGAAATGAATAATATATGTATATATTTGTGAACGTGCAAAGTTATAACGATATCCTGTTGCATTAATTTCTAGTAAGCAATTTTCAGAAAAGGTCAACTATTTGATGTTTATCCTCAATGTTCGAATTTAGATTCACCCCCGTCATGTCTGTGATTGTAGATTGAATTGAAATAGTTGGTGTAATCGGACTAATGAGATAAATGATATGTTAATGCAGTATAAAACACGCTAAATAAAACTAAACATTTAATATTATTTGTATATATTAATATATCACAATTACACTGACCATGATTTTACATTTATTAAAGTAAATAATGTTAACCTTGTAATGAAACATACAAATGACAAAAAACCCCTCTTCTTCCATTGAAATTGGTTGATTTGAATTTCTGCTCTATTTTCATTTTTCTATTCTTTCTACATGTATTTTGATTTTTTATTGTATGTTTTTTTTAAGTAAACGTTTATATAATATTTCAAAGAAAAAATATATTCTTGGTAACAGCTTCTCTTTTTTAATCTACAGATGCATGCATGTAAAATACAAATCATCATTTTGTGAAAAGAACAATTAACACATAAGGTAATTGGTAATGTTTTTACAGTGATGCACCATTTTTTGCATCTTGTGGTCTTTAAATGTTATTTATCCAAAAAATCGATGTCGAAAAAAAAAACGAATTCAGAGAAAAAGCTTTTCAATCAAACTGATAAAAGGCAGTTAACCATAATTTCTAGAGTCAAGAATGTATGGAATTAAGACTGAAGATTTTTTCCAAATTTGTGCGAAACCTCAATTTTTAAGATTTAAAGTCTTGCATTCATTAAAGTTTTAAAACAAGTAATTGTCCATTTATGTTAATGTACATACTTATAGGCTTTTTAACTTTTATCCTTGCGAACATAACACTTTATCAAAAGATACTTTCTATAATACTCGTTGTAGAAAGCCGTACTAACATTAATCTTAGATTTAAAAGGCGTCATTTCAAATTCATTTGTCTAACTCGATTTTATAGTACTTTGTGGTTCTATGACGAAGTTATAGCTGGCATCATTTGCCTTACCAAAAGATGACGAAAATCAAATCAAGTCCTCCCATTTTCAAATAAATGTTTAAAACAAAATTCATCTGATCTAGTTTTGTGCCCTTTTTTACATGTACTATAGGGAATGTATGGGGAACACTTAAAAAAAATCATAAAAACTAAATGAATATTTTAGATTATCTGACCAGGTCAACAATCATATATTCCATAAAATCAGCATATCATAAAATTTTTTTTCGAGTGACATCGCGCATCATTAATTCTGTTTTTGACAAGTTGACGGGTCTTAGTATGCCCCGGTTGGCCTCTCTATGAATTTCAAATTGTACAATTGAGTCTTAGTGCCATTTACAGTTAAGATCGGAGGAGAACAGACGGATTCTAACGAGACAGGTAAGCTTTTTTTTTTTTTCAAATCACCCAATCACTAATCAACTGAGTTTTTTTCTTCTTCTCTATTTTACTCTTTGAGAAAAAAAATCTCAAGTATAATTTGTTTATTTTTTTTTTTTGACTAATATAGTTTTTAGCATTTATTTTTCTCTGGAACTTTTATGCTTTTTTCTCTTAAAACGATATCAAGTGCATTTAATACAAAATTCTGATTAGCTATTTAAGAAGTTACTTTTAATTAACAAAACGTTATGGAAGAAGATATAATTATGAAATATAAAAACATAAAATGTTATTTAACACATTTTTGCTATTCTCATGCCATACTCTTTCTATTAACATATGAAGTTATGAAATTAAAAAAACCGAGTTTAAAGTCCTAGCGTATGTTGTTTTCTTATTTATGAGAAACCCGAATTTCATTTAGACGTAATTACTCCGAAATTACACAAAAAATGACATCGTCTATCATCCTTATAACTCATTTGTTTTCCTGTCAAAGAATGGCAAATAGTTTTTCTCTTATGCAAATGGTCTAATTTGTATAATTTTTTTTTTATCTGTAGAAGGGAACTACTTCTTGAAAGACAATATGGAACATCTTACAACTAATTTAATTCTGCTAGCTGTAATAATTTCGTGTGTTTTCGCATTGGTACCAAAGTCTAAAATGAAATGTGAATGTACGTGTTCTCCTACAAGCAATCCATCAAAGAAATATCTTGCTGTTGGAAATCTGGAGGCTTCCTTTAAACCCAAGACTGAAACTGTAATGAATACAGAAACAGTTCCAAGTGTTCCGCAGGAGTTATTAGATTCGCCATTCAGGAATGTGGACTCTTTTACAAAAAAGGACTCAAAGGGTCTTATAAACAAAACAATTAAAGAATCGGAAGCAGATTCAACGACTTTACCCATAAAACAGAAATTACCTATTATTAAGAAGGTAGCTATACCACCAGTTCCACCGGTGCCACCTGTACTGAGTTACTCCTCAAATCCAGTTATGGAAAGCACAGTATCACCGACAACTCCGACAGTTCAAACCGACTCTCCTAACGACCTTAGTGTAACTCCGGCTGCTTTTCGAAAGGCACAGAGGATGACGTTAAAAGAGTCAAACGAACCTCCAATAAACAAAGTTCCAAAAAGCCCGATAGATTCCCGGAAAATTAACCAATTGACAAAATCAGACGTTATTACACTCGATGATATCATTTTCGGTAAGGTGCCGTATGACTTTGGTTCTAGAGGTATTCAAAGGAAATTCTTGACTGAAACGAAAGAACTGGGTGCTAAAACTAACAAACCAAGCACATTGGATTACTCGAAAACAACTGTAAATAAAACCACTTCTGCAAAGACAATAATAACGGAAACAACAGCCTCGAAAACGCCTAAATCAACATCGACATCGGGTGCACCTGAAACGACTGTCTTAGAAACCACTGTTACTGAAACAACGACCCCAGAAATAACAACCGTCGAGGAAACTTCATCTACAACAAACTTTCCGACTGAAATGTTATCATCAACAACACAAACAACAATAACAACTACATATGCGCCTACAACTATGCCTACGACAACCAAATCGAAATCTAATCGTGGACTTTTGCCACTTTTTAGAACAGCATACTCAAAAAAGCCAAAGAAACCAGAAATACCTAAGACGACCAACGCACCAACTAGTCCGAATAGCAAACCTGAAACCAAAACAGTTACAACAACAATAAAAACAACACCAACAACAACAACACCAACTCCATCAACCACAACTCAAAAGCCAACAACAACAAGAGCCCCTTCCACAACTAGAAAACCGAGACCAACACTTCAAACTACACAAAGGCCTTCAACGAAAAAACAACACACGGCTCCAAAGAAATCGACGTACAATGTACAACGTCCAAAACTTGACAACTCAGCTCAAAGTATTGTAAAGTCACTTATTTCTCAAAATCAAGTTAACCCAACGTATTCTTTCAGTGATTCTTTCAAAAGAAACACTATTAAAAACCTACTTGATGCTTTTAAACCAAATTACATGAAGAAAAGTCTATACACAGTAACGCCAAATCCACGACCAAAACAAGCCGAAGTTGTCCAACCCTATCGTCCTCCAGCAGCCGGCCCTTCGAGGATGCAACTTCCTGGAAGTGAAATTCAGTTTGGGCATTTTGATGAGCGAGTAAGTCGAATCGCTCCAACCTATCAGGTACACTCCCTTGGATCTCTGTCTAGTATGCGCGGACAGCCACCTCCTAGTCAACAAGTTGCTGTTGTGAACTCTCAAAATTCTCCACAGCAAGTCGTCTATCAGGACCGAGTACAAAGTAGTCCGGAACGAATGAACTGGAATCCTGTTCAAGAGGCGAAAAAATGGGGAGAACCAGTTCAAGAGACCAAAAAATGGGGTCAAACTGTTCAAGAGGCCAAAAAATGGGGAGAACCACAAAACTGGGCACTTTCACAACAACAGCTACAGCAGTCACAGTTACAACAACAACCACAACCACAACAACAACTAGCCTGGAACTCACAGAACCGACAATCATGGAACTCACAACAACTTCAACAACAACAACAAAGAAACGTTGAGCCACAGAAACAGAGTTTTCTTTCGCCTGGTTTCGCAATCGCAG
This sequence comes from Saccostrea glomerata, assembly GCA_003671525.1. Taxonomy (NCBI): domain Eukaryota; kingdom Metazoa; phylum Mollusca; class Bivalvia; order Ostreida; family Ostreidae; genus Saccostrea; species Saccostrea glomerata. The sequence goes on along the minus strand of PRKT01000011.1, from coordinate 2,421,027 downwards.
GAGAGACCCCGCAAGCTCCACAAAAAATAAATCCTCCCTTCCCAGGCTTACAATTACCTCCTAAAAGTCAAAGCCCTATTGACTTCCGTGTGCATTAATCAATGTTAATAATTTATCAACATTAGCGTTGGTGCTTTAATCACTATTTATGGACTATTGGTTTTGTCAGGAGCTGTGACTGTGTTATTTGTATGAATTCAATAATTTTGTTATTCTTATTTATTATTTTTATCTTATTTCGATTAAACATCCTTTTTATACTCTTACTGATAATGCTTCAATCTTTTTGTGTCGAACAACAGTATTCAACAACACCTAGCTAAGCTAGACTCATCAATCAATTCCCATTCACTTTAATCTTTATATCATCGTAAAACTTAAACAAGAGACGACAGAGAGAGAGAGAAAGAGAGATTTGATTTTCAATAATATCTGGTTAAGATCAGAGTCCAAACACTCGATATTGCACGGATTCGTTAAACTTGTTTATGTCCTGGATTTTAGTTTTAATATGGCATACCCACAGGCACGAAGTATCCTTACGAAGGATGTGGGGGGAGATAAAAAAAATGAAAACATACATAACCAGAAAAAATTGACAAAATAAAAGGAGAACTTTTCAAACACGAAAAACCAACAGGTGATTGTGGACCCCTTCCACATTCCCAAATATATATACCTGCGGATCAAAGGATATTTTTATCTTACCCTTTTAATAAATTATTTCTTCACTACACCTTTAAAACGTACTCCATATGAAAAAAAATAATAAATTGATGCAGAATAAACGTTTTTATTAAAAAATCACAGTGGTGGAATTATGATACCCAGGGATATATAATCCCGGGGAAGGGAGGGGTCCTGTCAACAAGTACCTGTGGAAAATTCTATTTTATGAGTGGGTTTAGGGTCCAACTTCTGATTTTGATTTCAATGAACATCTTTAATAGGAAAATTCTGAAAAGGGAGAGAGAGCCACCCTCCCCATATTACTTGTCTGCCTTTCCTGAATATACCAGCATGTCGTTCATTAGACAGAGACAGGTTCAGAGGACTCTTTCTTTCGGATTTACTATGATGATATCAATAATAATTCATAGGTCAGGAAAAACATGTATATATCTCATAAAATTTAATTAGACTCAATCCTGAAGCTTTACAGAAGTAGCATTAAAAATCTTCGGTACATTCACACTCGCTGCTAAGTTCAGGACATCCGCTGAGATCTTGTGTACACATCATTTGACACCAGTCGTCATGGGTCCTCGAACCCTCGAATGGACCAATCGACTTGCAGGATATTTTCTGACATGTACATGTACAGAACTGTGAGGTACACGTGGTAGTCTTCTTTCGGCAGTGGTCGTTACAGAAACGCTGTCGAGTAAGGTCTCCCGCCAATTCTCCCACACCGTCACACATCAACGTATAATCAGGTGGGCAGTCCATCAAAACGGATTCAGCAGATGTAGTCTCGTGTGTTGGCAGAGTTGTCGTAGGGGCCTCAGTTGGGGCTTGAGTCGTTGGAGCTTGTGTTGTTGGGGCAGGGGTCATTGGAGCTTGTGTTGTTGGGGCATTGGTTGGGACAGGGGTCGTTGGGGCATTGGTTGGGGCTGGAGTTGTTGGAGCGTTAGTTTCAGGGGCTTCAGTTGTCGGGTTTTCAGTGGATGGTGCAGAGGTGGAAGGAATCGTCCCGTCGTTGTCGAATATGGTAACATCTGCACAGTTAATGAATGTCTCTTGTTTAGAGGCACAACCAAGACAACAATCTCCGTCCTCTGTACAGCCCCATGTGTTACCTAATCACGATATGAATAGAACGAAGTATAAGTGATGTTAATGATTATAACTTCAGATCTAAATAAAACTCTTAATAAAGTTTTTTTTCTTCTTTTTTTAAAATCATAAAACAATTTATCTTGTTACGGATTTTAAGTTCATATTTATAGTGGTACTTTATCAATCTGACAAGAAAAGGATACAATTTTACACTGTTATTACGATTTCACACTTTTTTGTTCGTTTGGAATTTATGAATTAAACTGATGCATAGTAACCTCGATTCTTTGTTAAACATTAAAAAAAGTAACGAAGAAATATTTTTAACTCCTGATTTAGCGTATTAATTATACTGTGGAATAATATAGTAAAGTACATGTATATGAACAAAGGACAATGCATGGTGAAGGCCGAATCTGGTCCCTTATTTGATGTAAAAATCAGAATGCAGATAAATTCTTATAGTTTTGTAGTTAAAAACTAAAAATTAGTCCTGTTTTACAACCAGCACTAATTTTGATCCAAAGCTTACGCGGAGACCATAAGACCACAAGAGGGTGCAGAAATAAGACATTTTCCCGGATTTCTTTAATTCTGGTGGAATTTCGTCAAATTTAAAATATTTTTTATTTCCAGAATCATAGAGCACAGCCTTGCCTATCTGAGATTTATGTATATATCAACTGCATTTGATACTAGTGAAATATATAAATTTGTCAGATAGGCAAGCTTGTGCTCTAAGTTTTCTGAAACAAAATGTGCCGTAAAATCAATGTAAATTTGCATAAAAATGAGAAAAATTTGGAAATTTCCATATTTTCTTACCTTCCTGTGACCTCTATGTATCAAATGACTTCGAACCAATACTCATTTTGTGGTAGGGATGACAACGGATTTTTTTATGATAAACTATTGCATTTTTCTAAAATGCACCCAAAACCAGGGGGCCAAAAAGGAATCTTAGCTCATCTTGTCCTTTGTCCCGCATAACAAGTTTTGTTTAATAAACTTACTTGTATGCTTCATATTTCCGCTATTTTATGTGTAGATGGTGCATCATGTATATTGTATTTTTATATATTGTAGTTTCAATCTCATGTACCTGTCATGTTCTAAATTTTGAATTTACCGGATGGGAGTAAATACAAAATTTAGAGCATGACAACGAGATGAACTTAGCCCCGTTTTCCAAGAAATTTCTATCGAAAAAATGTCACTGACAACCTAAACTGTTTATTGTTCAGTTAAGTGGCCCAAAATTATCCATTTACTAATCTATCTACTAACTGGTGCTAGATTACCCATTTGTTCCTTCGAATTTTAACTGTTGTGAGTTCTCTTACCAGCTGTGTAGTGCCATTGAAGGATACACTGTGAACAGACCATGTCTTCTGGAAGCTGAAGTTCTATTTCGTAAAATCCGGTATCCTTCGGATAGAAGTGATGCTCATCGGTTCCCGCTAAATTCAGTCTATGTTGATCAAGGCATTCTTGAGAAACTGGCACGGTTGGGTTGTTGTGAGGACAAATTTTGAACTGAAAGTTGCCTAAGTGAGATGCTGTTAGTTGAATTCCAACCTGTAATAGTAAAAATGAATATTTCCTATAATAAATACTTACTTTTTATCTTTCATCTTTTAATTTAAGTACTAGTAATTAGATCAAATAAATAATAAAAATTTAAGAAATGAAAAAAAAGCACAAAACTTAGAAAGATCGATTGAATCAATGTTTAATCCAATTAATAAGATAACTTTATATCTTAAAAGTTCCCTAAAGTATTGGGTGGTCTACCTTGATTACTTGTCCACGTGTGTAATTTCGACCAATGGCACCTGTAGCATACATTCCACCAGCCTCGTTTTCACGAACTTCTGCGTCGTAAGCATCGCCACAAGTTCCACATTTTCCATCCATTTCATCCCATTGTTTCTAAACATATACAAAGGACCATTCAAACAATATGTCAAAATTTAATAAAATATGGCTATTGCCCATATTTGATAAGACAATATGTTAAAAACAACGACCTTTGATCGAGTTTAGAAATTTTAATCAATGTTTACTAATGTATAGTGTCTACATTTGAAAATTGCTAGACGCTGCCAGTTACTAGACAAATATACCAGCACGTAAGTTTTTACCTCTAAAATGTAATCACCTTCGTATTTTGGTAACAAGGGAAGAAGCCAAATATAACTCTATATTTTACAAAAATGTTTTAACCTCCAATACTTGCAACCAACAGGGTAATGAAAATCGAAAAGGATACACCCAATTTTCAAAACTAAAATATGACCGGAAAACTGTGGAAAGATGCCGAACTATTTCTAAAAATATTTTTGACCCTCCCCGCTTAAAAATCAAAGTTTTGAAATTTTTTTCACTATTGTGGGAAATTCAAAGTAAAAAAAAAAATTAGTGCACATCTAAAGAATACTTTTTTCATTTAACTTGTACCATACATCACACAGATGCAAATATCAGTGTGTTTATTATTCTTGATACATGTATTTAGAGAGATCTTTTTTATGCATCCATTTTCATTAACAATTTTTCGAAAGTATATGATGCAAAGTTTGCACTTCAGATACATTCAAATGCAGTAAACTTGACATATTTGTTTGTAGCTGTAAAGCTTCTTCAACATGTAATTTTAACATGTGTGTGTTACAAAAGTTTATGTATGGCAAGCCCTTTTACTATTTATTCGTGAAATAAGAATTTTCTCTCAATAAGAGAGATATCTCTTTAGCATAGAAAGATATCTCTTTGGCTTAAAGAGATATCTATTTGACTAAAAGAGATATCTTTATACCTTAAAGATATCTCTTTAAACAAAAAAGATATCTCTATTTGTAAGAGAAATATCTCTTTTACTTAAAGAAATATCTTTATAAGCTTGAGAGGTATCTCTTTAAGCGAGAGAGATATCTCTTAAAGTTAGAGAGATATCTCTTTAACAAGGTTAAAAGAGATGTCTTTCTTAGTTAGATAGATATCTCTTTAGATTCTCAAAAAGAAATATCTTTCTAAGCTAAAGAGATATCTTTTTTAATGAAAGAGATATCTCTTTTCTAGTCATCCTTAAAATAAAATAATTAATTCTCCCCTTTAAACTAAAGCGAAACAGGAAGAAAAGTCTCTAAAATAGTTTCGATGTTATAAGAAAAAAAAATTGAGCAAGCAATTACCCAGAATAATATATGTACAGTGTAGACAAAAATTCTATAAAACTATGGCAAGCCCTTTTACTATTTTTTCGTGATAAAAAATATTTTTTCAATAAGAGAGATATCTCTTTAGCGTATAGAGATATCTCTTTGACTAATAGAGATATCTTTATACCTTAGAGAGATATCTTTTTAGACAAAAGAGATATCTCTTTTACTCTTTTAGAGAGATCTCTTTATAGGATAGAAAGAAATATCTTTTAGTGAGAGAGATATCTCTTAAAGCGAGAGAGATATCTCTTAAAATTAGAGAGATATCTCTTCAACAAGGTTAAAAGAGATATCTTTTTTAGTTAGAGAGATATCTCTTTAGATTCTCAAAAAAGAGATATCTTCCTAAGCTAAAGAGATATCTTGAATGATGATAGAGATATCTCTTTTTCAGTGATCCTAAAAATAAAATAATTAATTCTCCTTTTAAACGAAAGTAAAGCAGGAGTTTAAGTCTCTGGAATAATTTAGCTGTTATCAGAAAAAAGACTATGTAATACCCAGATTAATATATGTACTATGTACACAAAAATACTTTGAATCCCTTGTTTGAAACAACAAATAGTAATGGCAACTTTTTTTGATAAAAATGCTAAAAGTTTAATAACGAAATGAGCATAAGATCTCAAATACAATGGACCGAATTTTCTCAGCTTATGAAATAATCAACTGTATATATTTCTAATTTGCAATCTAGACAACACTGAATTACTTGTCATGTTTAGTAAAGCTATAATGTAGAATATCATGAATATGTCGAATTTTTAAATACTTTAATGTACATGTATTTCCTTCATTAATAAGCTTACTTCCGGAAAAGGGAGAATTAAAGGGAGAATTTAAGTCATTTAAACGCAATTTAAATAAAAATTATGAAAAGAGATATCTCTTTTGCATGAGAGATATCTCTTTAAAACACTTTTGAAAAATATCTCTTTCACTTTGAGAAATATCTGTTAAGAAAAACTTAGAGATATCTCTTTAACTTCGAGAGATATATTTTTAACTTGGAAAGATATCTCCCAAAGTAAATGAAATATCTCTCTAGGTGAAAGAGATATCTCTTAAACGTTCAGAGATGTCTCTTTTCAAGAAAAGGATATCTCTTAAGGAGAAAAGTGGAAGAGATACCGGGTATCTCTCTTACAAAAAGAAAGAGATATCTCTCTAAATTTAAGAGATATCTCTTTCTCATGGAGATATCTCTTAAAAATGAGAGATATCTCTATTTCTTAAGAGATATCTCTATGAGAAAGAGATATCTCTATAGATTTAAGATAAATTTGATATCCGAATAAATAGCAAAAGGGCTTGCCATAGTTACTGCATGAATTTGATTTTTTTTTTATCTCTAACTTTTCCGTCGACTTTTTCCTACTCTTTAAAATGTTATTTATTTTTTAAATGCGGTCTTTTATTGAGATTGTTGAAGAGCTAATCATATCTATTAAAAGTGCTTTTAAGAAGGCACACAAAATGCAATGATTTGAAGATTTTATTATATAGACCTATTTTAAGAAAAAAAATGTGGGATTTTCTGCGCACAAAAATGGATAAATGTTGATGGTAGCAATAAAATTTCTAAATTTAGGGAACAAATGCGAGAAAATTAACATGCGGAATGTCTAGAGGCAGGGGACATTTCGCTGTATATATGGACGATCTTGTACTCTGCGGCGATTTTTTAATTACCAACTCCGATAAAATCGTATGATACACGTCAAATTATAATTACAGATCAGTATCTGTTTATTTCCAATCTGAAAAATTAATGCTTGCGGCTGATTCATCGTAATTATTACATTTTATGATTTTCAGCGCAACTGTACTAAAATTTAAATTAAGAAAATTATATCGCTTATTTCACTCAATACATGTACATATATCAAGCTTTTTCCAGATAAAAATTCATAACAAATTGTTCTATAATGAAAGGGGAAAGGGAATGATGTATATACAGCATTTAATTCCAAATAAGAATTTTCTTATCAAACATCAAAAAGTGATTTCCCCCATAAAGTTTCATGTATCAGTTTGAGAGGAACACATGCAATAAATGAATTTTTAAAAAGATAACTTACTTTTAGCTCTTTTATTTCCTGTACCCTTGTCAAGGTTTTTACATGTTCAAGAGTAAGCTTATAAATAAGATGCCTTGTTGAAGTATTGATTGGCAAACGAAAATGAATTTTGATTCCATCTTTACACATTTTCCCTATTCATTTTTTTATATATTTTACATTAAAAAATATTAGGTGTAAAATTGAAATCTTCCATTGCATTCCATTTTACAAGATATTTATAAATTTTAAGACTTTTTTTCCTAACCTGAATTTTTTGGGTACTATATGATAATTCTAGAAATTGATTGGTGAGATATTAAAGATCATTTTGACATTAAATTATACATGTATTATTGGCTTCCTTGTATGTTAGAATGTAGTATACGATACATCATGATACCAAAATTCCTCCAGTCACTTGCATCAAAATAGAACAAAAGAAAAGCAAGATTAAACAAAGAACACTTAAGCTTGTATGTCCTACTGTTGTATACAATGACACCAACATTCTGCAGTCGCTTGTATTAAAATAGAACAAAAAATATAACAATACGACACAAATAACTATACTTTCACAACCTTCATTCTTACCTATATAAAGAAATTATACTGATAAAACCGACGATCCATGCAATTATTTTGTACCAACATGGTCACTGAAATCGTGTCGCCGTAATATATTTAATATTTATTTTTAGATTTATTTGTGTAGTGTAAAATTATACGTTGTCATTACTCTGAGATAATGTTATTTTGTAAGAAACCTTTGCCTACAAAAGGGGATGTGATTGTAAAATTAGCAAATGGCTGACATATGAAAATAATTATAAACCTTGCAGAAGAGCTTGCTTCTGTATTCTGTGAGTGTGAGAGGGAGAGTTGCATCAGTTCAACTCAATTAATTTTATAAGAATTAGGTTGTTCAAAAATTAGGTCCCAGGTTGGAATTAATATGTTCGGGGTTATGAAGGATTTTTCTCTCTCGCATAAGAATTTTGAATATAAACTACAAACCACATTCGTACCAAAGCCAGTGTAACTTTTACCCAACACGATTAATGCTAAAAGAAATCAAGCTGTTTTTTTCTTCGTAATTGTTTCTTAACACCGTCAGCCTAATCTTCATTCCTAACATAGGGTAACCACTGTCTTTATAATTACATACTATGGTTTCATATTTAATGCTTCTCCTTTTGTTTAATAGTACAAACATTAGTTATACAAGATAAATTTATATGAAAATAAACATGCCTCATCATTACGGCTACATTTATAGCTTGTAGGTACATCAGATGCTTAATTTTGCAAACCATATTTAAATGTAAATGAAACACGTTTACATATATTTATTCCACGTGTATATATTTTTAAAAGCGAGTACATATAATTAAATTCCATTTGACTTACATTTCTAAATTTTCTTCTAAAGTTCTTAAAATCGAGGAAAAAGATTGATTGATTGTATATTATTTAACGTCCTTCTCGAGAAATTTTCAATCATATGTAGACGCCACCACATGCCGATGGAGAGCTGCAAATGTTGTCCTCTACTCGGCACTGAGGTCCATTGAGCATGGAGGGATCTTTTTCGTGCCAGCACCTACTGCGACACGATACCACAGTTTATACGGTTTCATGCGAAGGACCGGTCTCAACGTCCCACAATGGGATTCGAACCCGCGACGTAAGGATCAACTCCTTACTTCGCGACTCTAGAGCAGACGCTCTAACCACTGCGACACGAGGGAAAAAGATAGAAACTGCGTAGGAATTGAATGGAGGGGGGGGGGGTATTTTTTACGGCACTAACCTGACGAATACGTAGAATAAAAACTTACCGTTACACCCCCACAGAAGAGTTCCATGTCGTTGTAATTAGGGGGGAATCCAGGGTAGACTCGCCACATGGAGGATCGCATGGGGGGCTCAATCATGTACCCGTGAGGCTCACTCACCGCCAACAGGCTAGCTAAATAGATCAGTCTAACCAGGAGCTCCATTTTTGGATTTTCGATGGCGGTATAAGGGTCCAATGGTTTATATAGCCACTACATTATCATCAGTCGTGCATCATAAATATGATACTAATCTTAATGAAAATTTAAATTTCGAGCGGAATGGCTGATGTTTTGATAAAGCTTTGTATTGATATCAAGGGATCAGGGATAACGTTTCACGAGTAAATAAATCCTAAAATTGCACTTTTTAATTAAGTAGGCCCTATTATTAATATGAAAACATTAAGTTTAGACTTTTTTCCTTTTCTAAATAAATTCTCATAAAAATACACAAAATACCCATATGACACACGGGAGATTGATATTTTCACAAACAAACTGTCGTGCATAATTATGCGAAAATAAAGTCCTCGCGAATAAATTGTTATTTTTAGTATATGTACGTATACAAGAACATGTACTTATAGATTAATTTTCCAATAAACTACGAAACGCTTGCACTTCATACTTTACCCTGCAATGTTAAACTGCGTTTAATATGATGTCCGTAAACTATTTTCAAATTTTATTTGTATACCACTTTTTGTAAATTTAATTAAAATGTTTTCTGTTTCGATACTATGCCTTGAAATAGCAAAATTAATAACAGTAGTTTGGTGGATGCGATTGGCGGATCTAAATTAGTGACGGTGCAGTTTTTAATAAAAATGACAACAAGTAGAGCTTTTTAAAAAAGCTTACCGTCTTTAGCAACAACCTTAAACAGTAAACTGATCTACATCTTTCAAGTCGTATAATTCTTTTGAATTTCTTGATTACCGTCTTCCTTGGAAGACGGTATTATATAGTTGAAGTTTTTTTAGTCTTCGGACTATGCACTTTCTCTCTTTTGTGATTGGTAGAAATTGCATGATGAGAAAATTTTCAATTATTTCATTGGTTGAAATGCTGTTCAAGGCAAGGGAGATAACTTTCTGATGATCTTATTTTCGTACGACTTAACAATTTTGCAAGATATTCAATCTTTAAAAAAATTGACAAAACGAACAAAAAAATCAGCAGTAATTAAATTCTTTATAACATGATATTTTTTATAGCAATAACTTAAAAGATCTTTTTTAATTTCATTGTAAATAAATTTGATTTTTATTGCTTGCAGGCTTTAAAATTTGTTATTAATCTTTTCCCCTTTCTTGTTCGAAGAAGGTAACGGAATCAGCCGAGGTTTACCAAACACTCTCGGTCAAAGTTTACGGAGATGACCGAGCGATTATCGTGGTTGGGCTAGTGCCAGTAGAAAGCTAATGTAGCAATTCAAAATCTCAAGAAATTCAAAAGAATTATACGGCCTGATAGTTATAGGTGTAGATCAGTTTACTGTTTAAGGTTGTTGCTAAAGACGGGAAGCTTTTTCAAAAAGCTCTACTTGTTACGATTTCTACATTAACTTTTTACTGGTATTAGCCCTACGGCGGCTGTCGCTCGGTCATCTTGTAAACTGATCGAGACTTTCGGCAAACGCCGGCCGATTCCGTTAAATGTTACTTTCTTCAAACAAAGAAGGGAAAAGAATAAATGCAAATTTTAAAGCCACAAGCAATAAAAATCAAATCTTATTTGCAGCTTGATGAAAATGAAGAGACCTTTTTAGTTATTGCTAAAAATATTGTTATTTGGAATTAATTACTGCTGATTTTGTTGTTCGTTTTGTCATTTTTTAAGACTGGAAATATTGAAATATGGTTAAGTCGTACGAAAATTAGACCATCAGAAAGTTATCTCCATTGCCTTGAACAGCATTTCAACCAATGAAATAATTGAAAAGTTTCTCATCATGCAATTTCTACCAATCACAAAAGAGAGGAACTGCATAGTCCGAAGACTGTAAAAAACTTCAACTATATAATACCGTCTTCCCTTGGAAGACGGTAACAAGCAATCGATTAATTATTTGTAAGAACTTTATTATCGAAAAGCAGTTGATAATACTGTAAGTTATAAATTATGAATATATTTATTTATCGGAAGACTGTTATTAAGTTTAACTGTAATTTGATTAACCAATAAATGTACATACCGGTAGTTGCCGAGATATATATATTTTAGTAAATTATTATATAAATATAGCCCTTTGATGAGGTCGATCCATAGATATATCGACTTCATAGAAATGCATATCGACCGAGCACGAAGTGCGAGGTCGATGTGCTTTTCTGTGAAGTCGATATATCTATTGATTGACCGAATTAAATTGCTACATTTGTTCTATCATTTTTTTAAGGATATTGACAAAATCTACCATAATTTTTATCTCGTCTTTTTTTAACACTTCGTGCTCGGTCGATATGCATTTCTGTGAAGTCGATATATCTATGGATCGACCTCATCAAAGGGCTATATTTAGATAATATTATTTTTATCACATATATTCCAAGCTCTCTGATTGGCTCAAACTTGATCACATGATCAATTATATTACAGCATATAGACTATTTATAGATTCTTAAATGCATGTCGACTTAATGCTTGTATGCATTTTAGAATCTATAAATTCAACTCTATATGCTGTTATATAATTGATCATGTGATCAAGTTTGAGCCCATCAGAGAGCTTGGAATATATGATGAAAATAATATAACAAATTACTAACTTGTTATAACAAATTACTAACTTGTTATAACAAATTAATAATGTGATGTTATATAAATATTGCATGTAGTTAAGTGTAACATTGAAAATTTTCACCCCAAGAAAACCATTGTCAACCGAGGAGCATCCGAAATGAAATAATATAAAGAAACATTCATTTCACGTAATAAAGATTTAACACAATGTAAACATATTTTCACTTCACATAATGAACTTTTGTCTTCAAGTTATAAAGTGTCGACATAATGGAAGAATGTGTTTACTTCATGTAATGCAGCATTGACATGATGTTAAGATATTTTTACATCAACCCATAAAAGTTGACATAATGTAAAGATATGTTCACATCACGTAATGATAGATTGACATAATGAATGCATAATTTTCTGCTATAAGGCAGTGATGGCGTTCCATAAATTTGTTATAACAAATACTAATTTGTTATTAATTTGTTTAAACAATTTAATAAAAGATACTGGTGCGGCCCTAATACGCTTACGTACTAGTTATAGGCCTATGTGGACTAAGAAAGACAATTCTGTTAAACTTTGTTCTCGGTTGTTCTTGCCTGTCTGAACTACAAGATCTCTTGCACGATTAAAAACAAATAGACATCGCATTTTAAACATTTTGTTTGCATAAAACAAGTAGCAGTAGAATTTTGAATGTATTAAAAAGAAATTTCTATTTCATTGATCATGTCAAAACCATTCTTCTTACACATTATATCTATTCAATTGAATATACATGTAAAAGGCAATGTGGCCTTTTAAAATTGTATGAATTCAAAGAAAAATTATTTAGTAATGGACAAATAGTTTTAAAAACCAGCATCAAAATATCAATTTTAATCAAAAATCAACAGATTTTCATATTAATGGAAATGGAATGCATAAATGACCCTTAATCATATGGAATTCTATAAACGACAGCTAGCTGCGGACCTGTAGCTCTCCGAAAAAAAAAAACCCAATATTTTGATAGACCGGAGAGCTACAGTGCAATCTATTAGAAATTTGAATTTTGATTATTTAAGGCAAAAATCTAAAAACTTAAAATTCTAAAACTTGTTTGGAAATTTGAAAATTTAGATTTTTGAACTGAAATATTAAATTTCAATATACCAAATCAGTTTGAGTTTTTGACATTTAGAAAGGATGACTGCACTTAACGCCGGTTTTTGGGTCTTTTTCAATCTCTGTTGTCACATTTATTTTTGTTTTTATATTTGCCTTGAGTCATTTGTTATAGAGTTTGGTCTATTTCCAAATGAAATACAATGTCATAAAGGTTATAAACTGCGTTGCAACAAAATAATTCGTTGTTTCCTTACCAAACCTCTCTGCAAATATCGGGAAATTAGACTTATCTGCCCTTGATTAACATTCTAAAGCTCAAAATCATTTTAGAAATTTGAATTGTTAAGTGTTACACGGACCCAAACTGCTCACTGCTCGTTTCCAAATGGCACTATAACTCCTTAGAATTGATATAAATTACATTTTTGTTATCTTAATACATGTGTTGAGAAACACTGATGCACCGTATGGCGGCTTATGGCGAGGCTTGAATTTGTGAAACCACAATTCATAATACCTGTAGAAAAGAATTGTTTTGTTTGGGGGGAAGGGTTATGTTTTAAAAATAAAATTTCCGTTTTCCGTTGATTCCTCTTTACCAACTATAAAAGACTTATCACTCATTCTTTTTCTTATAAATATAATATTCCAAAATATTGATAATGCTTTATGAAAATTGGCATAAATATCTATACGAGGGTTGTCCCAAAATTTCGTAGACTGAGCTCATATCTTTTAAAGAAATTAATGTATCTTTATAAAATTTTCAGGGTGGATAAAGCGTGTTCTTGGCAGATAAATCACGAAGTTTTATCATGGTTACTTGAAAACTTTTCGAGTACTAACATTTAAAGTGATATAGTTCTCTAACACCCGGAGCAATCTGCAACGTCAAAAAATACAAATGTCAACGGTTCAAATTTTTGGTGAAAATATTTCAATTACCAGAATCAAATTCTGAAATTAAACGAAACGGTTATAGTTATAAATGTAAAATATCTTAATTACTATGATATGATCAAACATTAAGATATGTAAACAAAGTATATGCATGTACAGGTATGAAATAATAATAATTTGAAAACGCTATATTTCTACGGGCTTTTCGTCTATTTTCTCTAATGGATTTGCACAATGGAACTCTTGCCCATTTCTAAGCCCTGTCTTTTATTTTAATTACTTTTATTGACATATACATAGAGAAACCGTTTTAGTCATTTTAAATACTAAGGGCAAGAAAAAGTTTCCTAGTCTACCAAAAATTTATGACTGGTACATTTCTGTTAGAGTGAATTCAGGATCAAAACACTTGATCATAGTCCAGTGCGCCGCCTGGGCCAACGCAGCCGCCATTTTTCAAAAATTCGGATTTTAACCCCATGTATATAAAACGTTATAAAATTCATATTTATCAAAGCATACACACCACAATTTGAGGAAATATAGTTAATAAAACAATATTCAGAATTTTCATTTCCATAAAAAAAATATGGGGTAGTAATTACTTTTCCGTAGGATTTCAGATATAATATACCAAATTTTAATTGCAACTTTTGGGTATAGCGCCGCCTTCCTACTCCAGACAATGAAATGTGTCATTTAAATTGGAATAATTTGTGTAGTTACTCCATATTTGTCCATAAGTTTATCAGATAGTGTTTGTTTAATCTATATACGAAGTTTCATTCATGTATGACGTAGGGTTCCTACAAAACAACGCTTGTCTACGGAATTTTGGGACAACCCTCGTATAATATAAATATGAAAAATCAATCAAATATACTTTTCAAAAAAAGAAACGCATAGTAGGGACAATGCCCTGAAAAATGAATGATAGTTTTGTCATACCTTTTTTTATATGGATATAATGTATTCAAGTTAAATGCGTGATTTTTAATGCAATTGTTAACTTTACAGCTATTCTACAAGTCTCACAGACAAAAAAAAATGATTTTGCAAATTTCCCCGAAAATTTTGATCTCAATTTTCATTTGTTGAATTCTGATGCAATTCACCAGGTACAAAGGGACTATCAAAAGCGGGGGTTCTCGATATTTTGAATCCGGTTTTATCTGAAAAATGACGCTTCCTAAAAATGCTGCATTTGAATGTTGCAATGATCAAAAAGGAAAATGGGCGACTGGAAGCAGGGATACTGCAATCTACAAATGCAATAGGTTTTAGTGTTACGCACAGCGCCATATCTTGCCTATAAAACATAAACCATTAACATCGATCGCGAACACCCAATGTTCGCAAAAAATATGGCAGAGTACGTGTGACATCAGCAGCACAGCAACACTTCAGAGGATTACGTAAATTGCATGAATATAATACAATGACGTCATCTAAAGCATTAGCTATCCCTGAACAGCACAGACCATCTAACAAGACCGTTTTCAGTTGACTACGAATTATTGCAAGAGGATTATTCATGCCATTGTTCTGACCCCACAACACCCCAAATATCGACTTCAAAGATCTCAGATCAATAGAGTATAACTTAGTCTACAGAATCACTGCTGAACATTTTGGTTAAGCTACTAGTCTAGAATGTTCATCTGAAAGCCTCTTATAATTTTAAGAGTGCTAATGCTTTGTAATGAATGTTAGACAGATAACTGCCTCCAGGACGTCAAGTTAGTGGTGGTAGTGTAATGATATGGAAAACGGTATTATAAGAAAGTAGGATTGATTTGGTTCGAATTCAATGGACTTTAATGGAAAAAGGTACTCTAACCATGTTCTACCTACACATGCCCATTCAATTTTGCAACATCCTAGAGCCGTATTGCAATCTCACAATACACAGCCACACACGGCTCGTTTGACACTCCAATTCTTGCAAAGCAACAGCAACCTGTTTCTGTCACAGTCATCTTAATCGCTAGTCTAGATTTAATCCTACTTAAGCAGCATTGGACAAAATGGATTGACGTGATTTGCCATTAAATACAATCGCATCCCCAGACTCTGCAACAGCTGTCCAAAGTTCTACATTTGGAGTGGGAGAGAATTCTTATATGGTTTTTATTACACACATTTGCTTCCATTAGATGTCGTTTGTGGCTATCGTTTGTGTCTTTAATGGCCTTAAACTGACAATAATTTTAAAATTTTTGAGTAATTATGACATTTTGAGAGTATTCCTGTTGCTTACCACATTTCTGTTTTATCAATGCATCATATTACTAAATATTTACATTTCCAATGTCTTTGTCTGAGATAAAATTACCAATTGTAAATGTACTTTATTTAAGGAATAACTGTCTTATTTTTCGATTTCATGAAGTGATCAGTCGATTGGCTTGCGTTTATGCATAAAATTATCACGCAAGCCAATCGATTGATCATCTTCATGAAATTGAAAAATCTGACAGTCATTCCTTATATTTACATGCTTTGATTCCGCCAATCCACGTGCTCCAAGCTCTGAATCTGTCTAGCTGTTTGTTCCGCCCTACACGTGGTTTTTTTGGAACCGCGCCAATACATTGATGAAGAAATATTTACATCCGCTGAATATTTTCTCCTTTATTTCTTAAGAAAACACATTGTGTTGATCACTGCATGAACTACAGTCGGCATGTCGCCTGTACAGATTTCTTGATCAGTGGCTGTTCCATAAATGAAACGTATAAAGACGTTCGCATCATTAATACAATAATTAATCTTTTTAATCCTACTTTAAATGGTTATTAAAACAGATATAAATATAAACAATAAAATGTCTTTCTTTGTTAGTTATTACTGGAATTAACGGTCGCAGCTATTGCAGAAAAAATTTACATAACCCACATCTCAAAATCGGATATATTCAACACAAATACTCTGTTGTTCAGCACGTTTTACATGTTCGTTCGATTTTGAGCATCATCATTTGAATTTTTTAGGTAATTTATGTGATTTTTTAGCTACTTGGTATCTGTTTACGTCCGTCGTGGAACTTCATTTGTTTTGTTTGTTTAATGTTTAACGTCCCTGTCGAAAATCTTTGACTTATATAAGGAGTGACTGTCATATTTTTCGATTTCATGACGATGATCAATCGATTGGCTTGCGTGATAATTTTATGCATAAACGCCTTCGGCGTGTATGCAAATTACCACGGACAAATTGAGAGGTAGAAGCGGATCATGTAGCACGTGGATTTGCGGTATAAGAGCATGTAATAATACATGTACAGTGTATAAGGAATAACTGTTATTTTTTTTTATTTCATGAGGATGATCAATCGATTGGCTTGCGTGATAATTTTATTCATAAACGACTTTGGCATTTATGCAAATGATCACGCACGCCACTCGTTTGATGTCATCATGAAATAAAAAAATAAGACAGTTATTACTTAAAGGAAGACGCTACCACTTGTCGATGGAGAGCTGCAAATTTTGTCCAATACTGATACTCAGTATTACGGCCATTGAGCCAGGGGGAGGGGTCTTTTTTGTGCCAGCACCTTCTGGGACACGGGCCTCGGTTTAAACAGGATGCATCCGAAGGACCGGTCTCCACGTCCCTCAGTGGGATTCGAACCCGCGGTGTTGGGATCTACTCCTTTCTTCGCGACTCTAGAACAGACGCTCTAACCACTGCGCCAAGCGGGCGACTTGTTCTTCGCGCATAGTTGAACGTGCGTATCAACGTATTTCAACTAATTTGGGTAATCGGTATAAAGCAACTATGGGTGAAGGAATAAAAGCTTTGATATCATGACGCCTGCATCCCATCCCTAAGGCCCTGAGAAGAGGCTTAAACCATTGAAACCAATGCTCTCTCCTTTACTTCTGCCAGTTCTGGACATTAAATACTTTTGGCATGATTAAAATAAGCCTTGAGCCCTCTATCAAAATTGTATAAGTCATGATATCCCCAGGATTCGGGGATTCTGGAGTTAGGGCGGGGCTCCAATCAATGTAAAGTGAAAATGCATAGATACTCTCTTTCTTAATTTCTCCCCCTGCATAAACATAAGTAATCAAAGATTAGGAAGCTCATCTCGACGAATATAATCTATTACAATTACTAGTAGTAAGGCAAATATCACATCATTTGTATGTCCCTGTAATTGAAGATTCGGGTGTATATAGTTTTGCCCTGTCCATACGTCTGTCTACCTATCTATCTGTCTGTCTATCTACATGTGTCTGTCTGTCTGATTGTCCGCAAAAACTTAATTTGCACCTTGCACACAACTTCTGAATGGGCGGGGCTATATGGCTTTCATATTTCATAGGTTTATTCTGTGTGAGACAAGACCTTAAAGACTACGAAGCCCATCTCGATGAATACATGTACATATGTAATGTATTAGTAAGGCAAACATCAAATTTGATTCCGTAATCGAAGATTCGGGAGTATATAGTTTTTGCTCTGTCCATCAGTCTGTCTATTTATGTATCTGTCTATCTATATCTACACGTGTCTGCCTGTCTGTTTGTCTGCAAAAACTTGAATCTTGCGCACAACTATTGATTGGGCGTGGATAATAAATTCGATATGGCTTTCATATTTCACAGATGTATTCCTTGTAACAAGAACTATCTTCGGGAACCACTAAATTTGACCTCTTGACATTGAAATTGAAGTTTGACCCACTTTCACAAAAAATATAAAAATTTCAACCTTGCCCCCAAATTTTGAACAGTAAGTGCTAGGACTTTCATACTTAACTTACTTGGGTATTCATTGTGACAAGACCTTTAAATGGGTAAAAATGTTGTTGATCTTTTGACCTTGACCTTAAAGTTTCGCCCATTTTTTAGAATCTTTAACATTGTCCATAACTTCTGAACAGTTAGTGCTGGGGCTTTTATATTTTACAGGTTTATTTCTTGTGATAGGACCTTTCTGTAGATATCAACATTTTTAACCTTGACCTTGGATTTTGACTTGCATTTGAAAAACATTAATCTTCGCAATGAGATGCTTTAGAGAGGCATTAGTGTTTGACAAACACTCTTGGTTTTTTTCTAGTAAGTGTTTTCATCCAAAGATCAACATCCATACACGATTGGTTAAATTAGGACTTTAATATAGTTACTTGAGAATGAACCTCCTTCAAAAACTTGAACCTATTCACAAATCAAGAAAAAATCTTGAAGTTTAAACATTTGAAGCATGTCTGGAAGTGTTAATCCTAAGGATCATCATCCATATATTTTAATAATAACGTCATAAAAAATTTTGAGCTAATCCAAAAGCTCTATCCTGGTGACTCATCTGGAAAATGTATGTCAGACTCGATCAGCATCCAAAGCTACTCTGGATATCAGTAGATATACCATCCATACTTATTTGGTTATAGTATGGCCAAAATTTACTCTCCTGAAAAAAATAAAGGTCAAACCCAGCATCTAAAGCAAGCCTGGCAATGTTAAGCCCTAGAGGCATCATCCATGCAAGTTTGACCAGGGTAGGATTTATAGTTCTTGGTAAAAACTTTAACCTTGTCACTCATCTGGAAAATGAAGATCAGGCCTGCCTCGAAAACTGGCCAGGACGCCAATGCCAGGGGAATAAGATTCAAGATATTTATTAAATTAAGTATTGCAGGCCACCGGCCCAAAGTAGTCATTTCTAAGCTCATCTCTACCTCAACTTCGTGTAGGTGAGATAAAAAGTAGACAAGTGCATCTTTATGATTTTCAAGAGTGCCACATCCAAATTAGTTAGATGTGTGGCTCCAGGGTGCGGGATTTTGTGGGAGGGGTCTCTACTGATTATACAGTGTAAGTTCTTCGAAAATGTTAAACTAAAGCATTGGAGCAGATAGGATTTTCAAAGAATAAATGCTTGACTTTAAGATTAATGCCCACATATGAAGCCAGAACCCCTGACCATGAGGCCATGAATTTCATACTTTTTGGAAATGTACTCCTATTTTTTAAAATACTAGTACCCATTTGACTATTCTGCTTAGAAGAATAACATGTATGTATTATGTTTGCTATAAAATGTGATCAATAGAGCCCCACCCTAAAAACTGAGTGACTCAGGGATCTGAATTTTACAATTACTGAACAGGCATTCCTAACTGCTTGATCTTCTTGATTAAAGGAGACTTTGAAGATTGCATAGTCGCCCGCATGGCGCAGTGGTTAGAGCGTCTGCTCTAGAGTCGCAAAGTAAGAAGTCAATCCTTACGTCGCGGGATCGAATATCACTGTGGGACGTGGAGACCGGTACTTCGGATGAGACCGTATAAACCAGTTTCCGTGTCGCAGTAGGTGCTGGCACGAAAAAGATCCCTTTCAGCTCAGTGGCCCCGAGTGCCGAGCAAAGGACAAAATTTTCAGCTGTCTACCGGCAAGTGAATGTCTCCATAAGAGTGAAAAATTCTCGAGAGGGACGTTTAACTATATATAATCATTCAATCTAAGGTTTTAGACCCACTCCTGAAAGGGTAAGAGACCATAAGAATTACTGGTAAATTGTTCCCCTTTTTTCATAGGTGTAATGTGGAAAAATTATTTTAGTCATTCATTCACAGCCACAATCCAATTCACAAAGAATTCAATATTTATGAAGTCAAAAACATGGATTATGTATACCAAAATTAGTTGAAATTGGACGCTATTCCCGAAAAGATCTGGAAATTTTCAAAAATGGATGACTGACAAAATTCTAACAGACAGCAATAGTTTACCTCACTTAGGTGACCTAAAAATAACATAGATTGAATAGACCAAGACGTAATTCTGTCCTATACAATGATTGAATTCTAAAATTATATTCAGTCCTGTGCAATACTGATTTATTTGGATTTTCAAATATTTCGTTTGCTTCTCCTTGGTGAATACTCTAACATTTTTCTGTTTGATTAGAACAAATACTTTAGCTCTACAGAAGAGCCTATGAGATAATAAGGTTTCCATTTTCTGTCTAGCTGTCCATCCATCTATTAACAGTTTTCATAAATGCTAATTTTCTTACAGTGTTGGTCCGATTTCAGTAGAACTTGGCATGCAAGTAGACTAAATTAAAATACATGTGTACATACAGTAACTCCATATATCAGTCTTTGATTTGGGTGAATTATGTTGCCATGGTTACTGAAACCGGGTCTTTTGTTGCAGGGTTCTCATTAAAGTAATTTGTTAGTCAATACCAGATCTTGTGTTGCAGGTTTTGATAAATAACAAGTGACATTTACAATAACGTTACTTTTAATAAACACAGTATGATACTCCACATCTATCAGACATTAACAGAGTAATAAGAAAGATTTATTTACAGGGCATTGAAAATACACACACTTCAAATTTCTGAAAGTATAATTTACAGTGAAAGTATACATTTTTTGGCAAGTATAAATCTCATCATGTACTATTACTTGAAACAAAAAAAAAGACCGCAATTCATACAATTGTCGAGAAAAACGAACCTTTAGCATCATGATTTTACTCAATAGTCAGACACTCCTACAATATGCTGTACTTATATGCAAACAGTATGTCATATAATAAATCAAATGGATGCTAAACAATTTGTTTGTATACCTAAGCTTCAGATTATGCTTGTTAAAGAATGGAAAAAATGGAAATGATAACGCCATGTTCTGAAATCTGCAACAATATGCAAAATCATAATGATTAATACATCGACCAGATGAAAATATTCTTATTATTTCTTATTAACCAGTAACTCTTCAATAAATCTTTTATATCAGCCCTTTGCCCTAAACAAATAAGGGTGTGTAACCAGTGCTGTTAGTGTTAGGGGACCGTTACTGAACATTCCCCGTGACTGTGTTACTGTGTGATGGTTTTTATTTACAGGTGTTACAAGTGATAAAACTTTTACACTGGGCTTTAACCATGAATTCTTAACTTGTCCATGAATATCAATAATCAATATTGCTCACCCCTTAGACATTCTTATCAATGTTTTACTCTACACTTAGTTTTTGTGACTTTTGTTTATACTCATGGTTAGGTAACAAACCATAAACACATGCAGAAAAAGAAAACAGGCACAATTTAAATTGCTTTGTAATTCTTACAAGGCACAACCTATAAAATTAAGTAAGGGTCATTTGCAGTTTACGAGATAGGTTATGTATTAAACTTTGATGCAACTTGGACCAAACCAGGAAAAATTTCGAATGAAACATAGTATACGTACTGCCTTGGGAGCTTCAAATCAAACTTGCATTTTGAAAATGTTTTAAAAATTTGATGTAATTTAAATAAAAATAATCATAGTTTTGAAAAAAAAGAGTCCAAAGCAATGAATTATTTCACATAATCATCTGACATCATAAAGAATGTGGGTTATAATAAAACACATGATAAATCAATATGCCACCTTTTGTAGATGTTCAAACTGAACACGACTTAAGCTGCCTTAAATAAAACTACAATACACTGTAAATGCAAAAAGCACTATCATATTGGGCTCTAGATCTTAGTGTCACCCAAAACCAAAACCTATCTTAAAATCACTGATTAACAAAGCAACCAATGACCTGATTGCATTTACTTGGTAGCATCACATGTTATATGTTCTTTATAAATTTGCAAAGCACATTGCAAAAAAAAAAATGCATTGTTTAACACAAATAAATTAACCTGTAGATCTTTATAATTAGGCATAGAGCACTATCATAAAACATGAATATGTAACACATAATATTGGAGTCAAATAAAGGTAGAACTTCCTTAAATTGTGTAAATATCAATAAATAAACAACATCAACAAGATATCACAAAGCTGCTGTGCTATAGACATGACCCAAGATATTTCTACTGCAGTTTCTTATCAAAACATGTAATGCTTTTAACAAAAGATTAAAATTCCATCATTTTTTTTTACATTGACAATTAACTTTAATCTTATGAGAATTTTATACATAAATTCTCTAGACCAGATTTATATATAAATATTTGCTTCAAAAACGGTTCTGAATTCTTATCCTAAATTTAAAGAAAGATTTCATGCTATTTTGTGACGAGTTGATAACAAGTGCAACATATGTCCATCTGATCGCCAGCATACAATAATTAAGCCTACATAACATAGCACAATTGACTTAAATTCGTTGTCTGCAGGGCTACACTATACATGGAAATAATTTCAAATGTAGCACAGCAACATTAATAAGTAACATTCAAATAATATCCTGTTGAACAAGAGCAACACAATATACTAACAACATATAATCTGGAGCCTTGCTCCTACTTTCACTTTTACTACACAGCACTTTCATTTCAATGATGCTCTACTTTTACTTTTAATACACAGCACTTTCACTTTGACTATAATTCTTCACTTTCGCTATACCACACTCAGTCTGAACTTGTCCTGATTCTTTTCTGTCTCGAATTCTCAACCCTTTCAATACATTTCATGCAAGATATAATGCTAACCTGATATACACTGTGAATTTATATATTTTCAATAATATTATTTCCAAATTTTATGCATGTATTTTGATGGAGGGACTGTGTCAAAATAATCGAAAATTTACTTAAAATAAACAGAAACAGTAATTACATCCCATGCTGCTTTGACATGATCAAGTTATAAGTACACAAATACGAAAAACACTGCATATGGTGTCTTTAAAATGATCATGGATGCATGTCACTTAAATATTGAAATGTCAATCAAAGAGGTGTCTCAATTTCCTTAGATAAACTATGAAATAAAAGAAACTGTACATACATACTCTTTCAGCATCACAACATATTTACAGTACGTACCTATATATAATATTACAGATAATGACAATGCTCATTTCACAATATGTGAATTAATTTGGTTGATACAATGAGTGAACTGTGACTATATGCATTATAAACACTGCAACAAGCAGAGACAACATAAATATATATATTCATCTATTGATGCATTGGCTTGCCTGCCAATAATCAACAAGTAAAATAGGCATTGAATTTAACTTACTATGAAAAAATATCAAAATCACCAAATATTAATCATGTTTGTATGCAAGACATTTCACGCCAAGTTAAAAATCGTGCAAGAATTGAAAAATGTGTTCAATTAAGCTCCACTAACAACCAGTTGCATGCTTTGTACCTATGAGAGATCCTACAATGGGAAAAATTGATTCAATGCAAGAAACAGATATTTATACAAAGCAAGATAAATGAGATTTCAGAACAGATATATGTTATCTAAGATAGCCTCTGTCTTTTTCTTTGGCCTCTTCTGTGTTAATCTACCCTCTTTTGTTCTTTGGTATTGTGACGCAAGGTTTGCTTCATACTGATCAACCTCTAAACATCACTTGTGTCATGAAGACTTGACGATCTTCCCAGTTTATCATAGGACCGTGACTTTTCTCCTGACATTAAGGAGTTTCTTTCTGAGCACTCATTTTCACTGTCTGAGTCCGGCTCAATGTCTATGACTTCTTGTTCACTCTCAGTAGGAGAGGGGGGTTCAGTGAGAGCTTCACGCTCACCACTGTCATCACAGAAAGTGTCTGATCCATGATAGTGCACTGATGGATGACTTATCAACAGGACCTCCACTCCCTCCCTGTGGTGGTGGTGGTGGCGGTCCTCGGAAGATATCATGATGGGATCGCCATCCAGTCCAGAAGCTGTTAGCTCATTACTATCAGGCTCAGCATGCACAGACTCTTGGCTGCTGTTTAACTGTTCAAGGAAATATAATTAAGATGGTGAAATACTCCCAAAAATATAGATAGTTTCATATTTCAGAGCAATATTTAGATGTGAAACATTTCGACATTTGAAGTGCAATATCAAAGCAAGCAAATGTTTCCCACTCAAAGCATTGTCGCTCCAATTTTAAAATGCAGAGAAGGAAAATTAAATAAAAAAATCCTCACTGAAAAATCACATTTATGTATACGGTATCTTTACTGATTACTTTATTAATTTCCTTATCTTTTGTTATCATGAGACAAAAATAGTTGTTTACATTATTTTTCTAGATGTATTTAGGTTTTTGTCTTGGTTGGATACTTACATGACTAACGTGCATCCCGTATGCCCTCAATATGTCCAGCTTACACATTGGACAGCTTCTTTGATCTAATAACCAAGGATCTACACAGGACTTGTGAAAAATATGTCTGAAACAAAATCAATGCTCACCTGAATTAATTTTTCCACGTTGAATAGATCAAAATACAATTTATACTGAAATGTCAAAAACCATAAGACAAGGGTTAATATTCTTAATATTGAAACTTGAAATCAAGTTTATATATCAACTCATTTCTCTTTGATAATTCTATTTAAGAAATAAGCTATCATTTTAAAACTTTAATTGGGATGGATAAATAAGGGAGGGTCAAGTGATCAAAGTCCATAAAGCCGAGGGGGCTTTTTATTCCCTCAAAATGAAGTTGGAGGGGATATAGTAATGCAATGTGTGTGCATTTGTTGGGGTGTTAATTCTGCATGAAATGAAAGTGATGTAATTTGCATCAGAATGGATGTCGAAAGCTGCCTTGATTTATAGATATGTTGTTTGCGAGGGGATGCTCCACCTTGCGGTGCCCTAGTTGATATTTATATCCCAATCATTTAAAAAGATAAGCTCATTACTTTTATTTACAATTTTGACTGATTCATAAAAAAATAATATCTGCATAATTTTATGAAAATTAGGCAACTTAAGCCCATGAAATTATTTTTTTCAAAACAAAAATGAACAAAAATTATTAATATGCATACATTTCTTTGCTTAATAAAGATTAGGCCCCCCTTCCACCTCCCCCTACCCCCATTAAAACTGCTAAAAACTACTTCATTTATTTTTGTATGTCTGGAATCTACCTACTCCTATTCATGTCTTAAAACATGAACTTAACTGACACAAGAACATTCTGGAAGTCAAGCATTTTTGGAAAACAATATTCCACGATGTGCAAGTGATCCATGATGGGTAGATAAATAGTACAGGAGTTCTGATTAAACAAAAATATCTCTTTGTCGGAATAAATTACAATTTTTATTCATCATCATCTCTTTCATCATGTTCATTATTCTGTGTCATTTTAACTCTCTGCTGGAATAATCTGACATATGAACTATATTAATTATTCATGCTCAATGAAATAACAGTGTGGGTGTTGGTAGCTGTTTACTAGATTATATATATATTGCTGGATGGCCACATGGAATGGTGCGATTTCCTGCAGACAAAAGTGTGATATCCTGCAGACCAACTTACTTGCATGGCAATGTTCTGACAACATCTGAAGTCTTGTATCCTTCAATACACACTGCACACTGATCAAACTCTGGATCCAATTCCTACAAAACACAAACAGATAAAGCTTACAGTTACATTTAAAATTATACAAACCATTTAGTAAACTAATTGGAAACATTGCAAGACATGCATATACTGATATAGTACAAAGAAGATCTGATTTCCTGAATTCTAGACAATCAATATACATGGGTGATTCACAAGTCAATGAGTAATAAGTATATTTGTGCAACTTGTTTTGATTTGGATCATTAACAGCTAGATTAAATAGAACACGTGTAAAAACTGGTGATTTTTCCAGCATCACCATTGTAAAGGGGCATAATTCTTTATTCTAGGAGATTTGAATCCTTATCTCCACCATGGATGTTATATTTCAATTCATTAGTACCGGTAGTTAATTCCGAGAAATGAAAAGGTAAAGGTAACCTTAAAACAATGGAAAGAAAGAACAAAAGTTCACCGGAGTGACCCCTGTGCCCTCAGAAAACCCACAAATGCTTTATGCCAAGTTTCAATGCACTTATATTAATAAACATATTAATAGCACATCTTATCCAAACAATTTTGCAAACAAAAACAAAGATCCAATCCATCTATACCTAATCCCTAACACACTTAGTGTACTTGTTTTAAACTTTTTAGAAAAGTTTATTTTAATTTTGACCCAAGTGAATTTTTTTCGTAATGTATGTGTTTATTTTGTAATCCATGAACTTCTTTTATAATGTATGGGCCTACTTTGTAATGTATTACTTAAATTTACAAAGAAATTACGATCTTAACACTGATGACCCATATCTGATTCAATAACTGAGTATAAGCTGCTATAATCACACATGTAAGAGATGCTGGTCATTAGGCAATATAAGGTAATCTTCTAAGTATTTCCACTGGTACAAGCCTTGCTAACTATATGGCCATACCATGATTAATGACCACTGACACTTTCTATGATGTATGAATTAAAGTACATCAAGAACTAAACACTTTTCACAAGAAGCACATTTGGCATTTTATCATGAATCATTTCCTTTTCAAGTAAATGATTACTACTCTTTGTACACAAAGGCAATAAATGAATGAGAACCTAAAGTCACTGACCATAGAGTTATGAATGACAAGAACGTATGCCAAAACCTATGACCAAAAAAAAAAAAAAAAAGATTTGTCAAGAATTCACATTCAAGAAGCAAAGTTGTCATCGTATCAGTAAAAAATACTAAATATTTTTTTTCTGAAGTACATCTGTCAATCACAGACAAAAGTAACAGACTTTCTAAAGTATGTACTTCTGCATATCTACAACAAACACATAGCGATTCAGTTTGTAATTGGACTGTCTGGGAAAAAAGCCTTAAATAAAATTCTGTGTTAATTAGCCCTCATTGAGTCACACAGTGCAGAAAACTTAGAGGCAAACATGCCAGCGTTTCCCCCTTGGCTATGCCTGTTGCAAAAGATATGCATGCAAGAATGTTCTGATAAACATATGCATACATATTCATCAT
This sequence comes from Saccostrea glomerata, assembly GCA_003671525.1. Lineage (NCBI taxonomy): Eukaryota > Metazoa > Mollusca > Bivalvia > Ostreida > Ostreidae > Saccostrea > Saccostrea glomerata. The sequence continues at coordinate 2,393,545 of PRKT01000011.1, read as the reverse complement.
GGTAAACACATAGTAGTGTTTTGTTGTTTATCTTTTGATTACTCCTTTACTTAAACTACTGCAGTCGAGTAAACAGATCAGATTAAAATGAACCAAAGAACTTATTTTGAACAAATATTAACAAAAAATAAACAAGTTATTCTACTTAGGCCATTCCAAGTGTTTTCTTTGTCTAGTATCCACACCCTAAATTTCGAAAAATCTACCTTTTTCACCAGAAAAACACACAAAAGGGAAAAAAAACATATTTTAATAATTTTAGAACTTCTCATCATAATTTGAGAATTCTCCTCGCATTGTAGCTAAGAATTAAAACAACTAGTTTCTTGAACCTAACAAAAAATGTTGGTTCATCATTTACATGTAAGAGATGCTGATCCCAAAAGAGTAAATTGAGTTCATTTGTTTTTTAGATTTCTAAACCTCAAAATCAATTTGTTCATTCACATTAAACATAGAAAAAGCTTTGAATGGTCCAATTAAAAAATTTCAAAACACCACAAGAGCAATTAAATCTTAAAAAAATAAGCATTTGAAATGCTTTTACTCAACTGACAAAGCTGGAGGTTTTACAAAAAAAGAAGAAAAAAAGGTACTGAACTCCCATAAAGCCTAACGCACAGTTTCGACAATACAATATTAATAAATCAAATTTTAACAAACTGCACATTCTATATATCTCTTCATATATAAAAACAACTATACTAGTAAACATACTACTAAAATTAATTCCAAAATTCTGTTTTCTTCTTAAGATATGCTGAAGTCAATTATGGAATTTTCCCTTACTCAAAATAAGCTTCATGGACATCTAATCATCTACCCTCATTATCAAGTGGAAATGATAGGAGGAAATTCTCAAGGAAATTTATTCTATACTCTCTAAAATTTGCTTATTGTAGATCACTTCATTTTCATGACACCATATTTTGGCTAGATAGTCATTACATGTAACTCTTTATTAGCATGACAAAATTTTCTTAAAATTGTGATTATGTTCTAATATAATCTTTCGGTATACTAACATATGTGAGAATAATATTTTTGCAAGCACATTGTTTCACGTAACTACAAGAAAATATAGTTCTTAATGCTAATAAATTTTTAAAAAGTGATTTACAGTAAAAAAAAAACATGGTTGTACAGCTGTTGAACCAGACATTTTATAATCATAATAATGTTGTATAAGTAGAGAATTACGAAGTTGAATAAAAAAAATCATATTATAAATGTTACTATATTATGCAAATATTATGCAACTGTGTAGTTCAAACACTGTCTGTATACATGTGAATGACCAGGGGCCCAAGCTGAAAAACAGGTCAATTTTGTAATTGATTTCTGAATCAGAATATCTCTGGGAGTACACAAAAATTTCAAGCAAAAACTTTTGCAGTAATGTAAAATATTTATAGGATTGATTGACCGTTTGTTGTTTTACGTCCCATTCGAGAATTTTTCACTAAAGTAGAGATGTACATCACCATATACTGGTGTAGAAGTTCAAATTTTGACCTTTACTTGGCACTCAGGGCCATTGAGCAGTGAGGGATCTGCCGTTATGTGTCCTTGGTTTTTAATTAAGGTCTCGTCTGAAGGACCTGCAACTTTCACTTCAAAGTGCTGAGTGCATGGCAGAAAAACAGTTGCTACCCATTTTTATCGACTTACATGCTTTAGATCAGTCGCAGCTAAGATTTGAAAACAGAACCTCCCAATCACAGAGCGAGTATTATTTATATACATTAGTAAATAGATATGAATAGACAGAATAGTTTTATTCATTTTATTTTTAAAATATTTTATTAGCAAAATTAAGTACCCTAGGTGAGTCATATTTTTATTAAACCCCCTGTTTTGTCAATTGAATAAGAGATCAAAATGCTTTATATCAGACAACCATCAACCCCTCCAAAAGCATCTGGATCATGAGGACACAAAAAAAATCACTTTTTTGCTGCTAGACTTGGTCCAAGGATTCTGAATCTGGCAACATAACATATATACATGTACATTTTATGTCAGCTTAAGAAAGTGTAGTGACAGTCTATCCATGCCAATTATTGCTGCAGTCACTGGATTGTATGGAGTCCCTAAAAAACATGTCTGATAGAGTCAATAACTGATAAATATTCCCCATTACAGTGTACTAATAAGTCAGCCCTGCAAGCACCGCTTTTACAATCTTAAAAACCAAATGGTCGGTCTTCCTGCAGACAATTTTATCCAATAGCTTGTATGCCATACTCACTGAATCAAGACAAAAACTAAGCTGCTTGTCAGATATTCTATTGATTTTCTATCACAGCAACCCATTCCGTAAACATTGTCAATGCGCAAAAGTTTAGTACACATGTCCTAAGGAAACAAATAAGAGTATACTTAACTTATGATCCATTACATCCAGTCAATCTTGATTATAAGATTAAGATTTCCTTTCCATGCATATATATAGATAATGCAGTCCTCCATTTAATTGAAAATACTGTATACAAGTGCCCTGCTTGAATAAATTTCAAAATGCATCCCAATTCTACTGTTCTTCCAGATTCCTTGTGCTAAGCTCTCTAGCATGTCTAGTGTGATATAAAATTCAAACAAATTTTACATGTACAGTAAAAAATATTTGTGAAAGCAATAGTCTTCGAATAGTATAAGAACTAGAGGAAATTGTAGAAAAAGTAGCTGCTGCATGACTATTAGATACATGGCCAAAAAATAAGATATATGAACTCTTTTATTTTTTTGTAAAACAAAACAACTGCAAAGATTATCTATTTTACCAAATTCATCAAATTATCAAATATCAAGTTTTAAAGAATTCTACTCAGAAAAATGGATCATATGCTTATTATGCTAAATTATATACAATCTATTTTCAGTGTATGACTTGAGTAATGACTGTATTCAGTAATATTTGTACTGTGTGTTCATAACTTTACACAAAATATCTGATACTTATACCCTTTGTAGTTTAAAAGAAAGAGGTGACAGATGGACAAATCAGACAGACACTGGACAAAAAAGTGATGGTCAGATCCTATGTGTTAATACTTTGGATTGCAGTAAATGCAAAATTATTGACCCTCTCAGGTGCATTCTGAACAAAGTATACAAAAATTCTTTTTGCAGTTATGCAGACATTGTTTGGTGAGAATTTACTGTATCCATTTTAAATTTTCTACTATATTTTCTAATGAAACCTGAACAGGGCATTTGAGTCCTATGGACATATTTTTTGTTCCATGAAGAAGTTAATAAATGCAGTTTCTGCATCAAATACTGGTGGCTGTGATGCAAAAGTTCCCCTGTTTGAATATGATTATATCCCTACCGCGTACTGCAGTATTAGTAGTCTAGGATTATTATTGTTATACATTTTAAGTGACGTGATGTATCTACATACCTTGTCGCCTCCTTTGAGAGTTCTCTGAGGAATCTTGGCAATGGCTTTTTTGGCAGCGCTGGCTAGACGTCTCTACAAAAAAAACAAGTCAGTGTAACATCCCCATATCAGAAAAATACAAATACTAAACAAAACTGCCCTGTGCTTATACATCAATAAATTCTTAGAAATACTTTAATACCTTTTAAAATCATGCTTATACAAGTCGAAGTGATTGTAACGTTGAAAAGTGATATTTAGACAAATTAACTATCAGAATATGGTTCAGACTGTAGTTTTATTTCTCATGTATGCAATTATGACTAAAATTGAGAGAATTCTAACATGTCAATTGTATTTGAAATATGTCATCCTATTCTTTCAGTTTCTCCTTATTCATGTTATTTGTGATACAACTAAATTGTGAGCAGGAAAAAAATTACAAAGGCAACAAAACAAAGACACCAACGAAGACTAAAATAATCCATCCCCTCAGTTTTTTTTTAATCTATAAATATCTACTTTTTATTTATTCATTTAAAAGGAAGGAAATCCTAGTTATGTAAGAGGTTAAGAAAATATAGTGCATTGAGCACAGCATGTTTAGCCTCTTTTGTATCTCTCATGTTTATCTACATGTACGCTTTTTCATTTTATATAATCTTATAAACTTCAAGGGGAAAAAATCAGCTACACACTAGTACACAGACATATTACTGGCAGGAAATTCTGATCAGAATGACTTTAGAGTACTGAGGGTCTTGACAAACAAGCAATACTTCTTTTCTGATTACATTAATGATATATCAAGTAATCTCTACAATGAACTCTGAAGACAATGAAATGCAAATTGATGTTAGGGTATTGACCTCTTGCAGTGCTAAGCTCCCATCAAATTATGTACACAGTATTGTCTACAACTCCTGCCATCATTCCTTAGAAATCAATATGTCTACCCTCTCCCAGAGATATTTAATGCCATCGAATAAGGCCTCAGTTTGTGAAGGAAAACGCACTGCCATAGCAACCAAAGGTAGTTATTGTGCACGCAGCAGAGAAACAACACTGATACATGTAAATTGTCAACAACCTCTAAAACAGGTCCCTAACACTGTCATATCTAATCAATTCATCATATATAACTACCAGCTACACAAAAGATTGAAGAGTATTTATGTCATCACAATACTAAACAAATATTTTTTTCACAACTAAAGCCAGTAAAGGGCTCAAGAAATAAAAGATTCATCAAATCATGTATTAAAATATAAATATTATTTTCTTTTTTAATAAACAGAAAATGGATTAGAAAACCTTAACTTACTAAAATATCGAAGTAAATGTCAGAAAAAAATGATGCGTATTTTGTTATTTAGATAGGACTTCCCACTCCATTTTACTGATATTTTAATAGGACTCAATATTATATAAAGCATAAAATTAAGTTCTTCGCCACAATTATTTTTTAATGGGGTTTTATAACAAAGTATAGAAAATAGCTCAACAATAATTATGTACATATTCTCTCTTATTTACCCTTCACTTGTGAGGTGAAAGAGTAAGTCAAGGGGTCCTGATTATGATTTTTTTTAAAATTCCTATTAAATTATTGAGCATCACATCGCAGCAAAAATAATCACAACTAGTTGCGCAAGGGGATTGTGTCCTGGAATTTACTAAAAAAGTTAGAGTTGACAAGTTTTTAGCCACTCAGCAATCTAATTAAAATTAGATGTTAGATCCGCTCGCATACTCACTACACTAACTAGTTAGTGTAGCGAGTTTGCGAGCAGATCTAAAATCTAATATTAATTAGATTGGCTGCTCAGGAGAGGGCAATCAAACAATTTTTTTAAAAGATGAACCGTATGGCAAAAGTGTACTGAAAAATCACATATTTTTGTGAGGTAAATTTTTCCAAGTTTGAGTAAAAAATATTGGTTTGTTGGGGTTTGATTTAGTGGTTGGAAAATGTTCAGAAGTAATGCATAGGAAATTTTACATTTCCCAGTGATTATATATCCATGTGTCTCTCCATTATTTCTCCTTCTATTTTACCATATCTTAATATATGATATTTCATGAATGAAGAAATAAGTTTTATTTCATGACATGTTCTAGGCATATTGTATCGGGGATGGGTGGGTGGGGGTTGGAGGGGGACCTCCCACCCCAACCCCAAACACACAATTTCCCCTCAAATAACTTGCTTTAGTTTTAATAAAATATAAAGTGTTAATTATATTATATCCATTTATTCTCTTTATTTGAAGTCCATTTGGATCGTCCTTAATTTCCTTTTGGGTTCCTTTTGGGTCCTTTTGGGTTCTTTTGGGTCCTGTTAGGTAAATCCACGCACAGCACTTCCAGCTATCCAAACAATAGAGATGCATTTTTTGGTTAAAAAGTGTGTAAAAGAGGCAGTGTTTTTACTATCTATGCCCTAGGTTGTTTATATCAAACCTTTTGAGAAAAATATCAGCCATAATTTACATGTGACTTTTTGTCTGCTTTTCATAAAACAGAAACTTATTCCAAAATAGCTAAATAAAGCTATATTATGTACGTAAATAAAGCTATATAGCTAGTGGTTTTCCTGGACCTGTTCTTAGTCTGCCCTAAAATTAAATTCTGTCATACAGTTAATTACTTAATTATCTTTGAATGTTTTACCATGGCAAGATTTAGACTATCTAAAAGAGAAGAATAATTCAATTAGTTAACTACTGCTAAGATTCAGAGGTTCTCATACTCATAATACTGCACACGTCAGGCTCTTTCGTCAAACGTCGGCATTCATCATGGGCGCAGCCATGAAATCAGTCAACCGTGGAATTAGTTTATTTTGTTTTTTAAAAAAATAAAATAAGATTGCATCGATTAAATTTTACATTTTTTTTCAAATAAAGAAACTTTCTTACGTAGAATTAAATATTTTATTGTTTTTTTTTTTTAAATCTCGCCTAAAACATCTGTGCGAGATTTCATAGATGGCGACAGAAAAACAACTGATGTGGTGACATAATCATCTATTCTTATTTCTGCATACATGAAATGGAAGTATGGACGGCCTAATTCACATCAGATTTTAAAAACTTCGTATGAACCCAGACGAGAAAAATTCTGAACAAAGTGGAATCTCTGCCGCAAGGTATTTAATGTTTTGGCTTTCACATTCATTTCCTTGTGCTACCAAACGGCATTTTGAAATGAAAGTAAATAAATGACACCGCTAAAACAAATGTATGATTGCTTTCTGTTTTATCTCTACACAACTGTCAAGTTAATGTTCATTGTGTACATTGTCAAATGGTAGGATCCCCCACCCCCTGGTGCCTTTCCCACCCCTCTCCCCATATATGACAAGAATTCAGTAAAAAATACTAAATATTTTTTTTCTGAAGTACATCTGTCAACCACAGACAAAAGTAACAGACTTTCTAAAGTATGTACTTCTGCATATCTACAACAAACACATAGCGATTCAGTTTGTAATTGGACTGTCTGGGAAAAAAGCCTTAAATAAAATTCTGTGTTAATTAGCCCTCATTGAGTCACACAGTGCAGAAAACTTAGAGGCAAACATGCCAGCGTTTCCCCCTTGGCTATGCCTGTTGCAAAAGATATGCATGCAAGAATGTTCTGATAAACATATGCATACATATTCATCATGGTAAACACATAGTAGTGTTTTGTTGTTTATCTTTTGATTACTCCTTTACTTAAACTACTGCAGTCGAGTAAACAGATCAGATTAAAATGAACCAAAGAACTTATTTTGAACAAATATTAACAAAAAATAAACAAGTTATTCTACTTAGGCCATTCCAAGTGTTTTCTTTGTCTAGTATCCACACCCTAAATTTCGAAAAATCTACCTTTTTCACCAGAAAAACACACAAAAGGGAAAAAAAACATATTTTAATAATTTTAGAACTTCTCATCATAATTTGAGAATTCTCCTCGCATTGTAGCTAAGAATTAAAACAACTAGTTTCTTGAACCTAACAAAAAATGTTGGTTCATCATTTACATGTAAGAGATGCTGATCCCAAAAGAGTAAATTGAGTTCATTTGTTTTTTAGATTTCTAAACCTCAAAATCAATTTGTTCATTCACATTAAACATAGAAAAAGCTTTGAATGGTCCAATTAAAAAATTTCAAAACACCACAAGAGCAATTAAATCTTAAAAAAATAAGCATTTGAAATGCTTTTACTCAACTGACAAAGCTGGAGGTTTTACAAAAAAAGAAGAAAAAAAGGTACTGAACTCCCATAAAGCCTAACGCACAGTTTCGACAATACAATATTAATAAATCAAATTTTAACAAACTGCACATTCTATATATCTCTTCATATATAAAAACAACTATACTAGTAAACATACTACTAAAATTAATTCCAAAATTCTGTTTTCTTCTTAAGATATGCTGAAGTCAATTACGGAATTTTCCCTTACTCAAAATAAGCTTCATGGACATCTAATCATCTACCCTCATTATCAAGTGGAAATGATAGGAGGAAATTCTCAAGGAAATTTATTCTATACTCTCTAAAATTTGCTTATTGTAGATCACTTCATTTTCATGACACCATATTTTGGCTAGATAGTCATTACATGTAACTCTTTATTAGCATGACAAAATTTTCTTAAAATTGTGATTATGTTCTAATATAATCTTTCGGTATACTAACATATGTGAGAATAATATTTTTGCAAGCACATTGTTTCACGTAACTACAAGAAAATATAGTTCTTAATGCTAATAAATTTTTAAAAAGTGATTTACAGTAAAAAAAAAACATGGTTGTACAGCTGTTGAACCAGACATTTTATAATCATAATAATGTTGTATAAGTAGAGAATTACGAAGTGGAATAAAAAAAATCAAATTATAAATGTTACTATATTATGCAAATATTATGCAACTGTGTAGTTCAAACACTGTCTGTATACATGTGAATGACCAGGGGCCCAAGCTGAAAAACAGGTCAATTTTGTAATTGATTTCTGAATCAGAATATCTCTGGGAGTACACAAAAATTTCAAGCAAAAACTTTTGCAGTAATATTTATAGGATTGATTGACTGTTTGTTGTTTTACGTCCCATTCGAGAATTTTTCACTAAAGTAGAGATGTACATCACCATATACTGGTGTCGAAGTTCAAATTTTGACCTTTACTTGGCACTCAGGGCCATTGAGCAGTGAGGGATCTGCCGTTATGTGTCCTTGGCTTTTAATTAAGGTCTCGTCTGAAGGACCTGCAACTTTCACTTCAAAGTGCTGAGTGCATGGTAGAAAAACAGTTGCTACCCATTTTTATCGACTTACATGCTTTAGATCAGTCGCAGCTGAGATTTGAAAACAGAACCTCCCAATCACAGAGCGAGTATTATTTATATGCATTAGTAAATAGATATGAATAGACAGAATAGTTTTATTCATTTTATTTTTAAAATATTTTATTAGCAAAATTAAGTACCCTAGGTGAGTCATTTTTTTATTAAACCCCCTGTTTTGTCAATTGAATAAGAGATCAAAATGCTTTATATCAGACAACCATCAACCCCTCCAAAAGCATCTGGATCATGAGGACACAAAAATCACTTTTTTGCTGCTAGACTTGGTCCAAGGATTCTGAATCTGGCAACATAACATATATAGTATATACATGTACATTTTATGTCAGCTTAAGAAAGTGTAGTGACAGTCTATCCATGCCAATTATTGCTGCAGTCACTGGATTGTATGGAGTCCCTAAAAAACATGTCTGATAGAGTCAATAACTGATAAATATTCCCCATTACAGTGTACTAATAAGTCAGCCCTGCAAGCACCGCTTTTACAATCTTAAAAACCAAATGGTCGGTCTTCCTGCAGACAATTTTATCCAATAGCTTGTATGCCATACTCACTGAATCAAGACAAAAACTAAGCTGCTTGTCAGATATTCTATTGATTTTCTATCACAGCAACCCATTCCGTAAACATTGTCAATGCGCAAAAGTTTAGTACACATGTCCTAAGGAAACAAATAAGAGTATACTTAACTTATGATCCATTACATCCAGTCAATCTTGATTATAAGATTAAGATTTCCTTTCCATGCATATATATAGATAATGCAGTCCTCCATTTAATTGAAAATACTGTATACAAGTGCCCTGCTTGAATAAATTTCAAAATGCATCCCAATTCTACTGTTCTTCCAGATTCCTTGTGCTAAGCTCTCTAGCATGTCTAGTGTGATATAAAATTCAAACAAACTTTACATGTACAGTAAAAAATATTTGTGAAAGCAATAGTCTTCGAATATACCCCCGAAAAAAAAATTTGTTATTTCACAGTACTTGTATACAAGGGCCTTTACCTGGTATTAGACATCAAATGAAAGTGTACCCTTTTGAGTAGACTTCACTAGATCTTTAATTAATAATTTAAACAACAAACTAAATTATCCCTGCATTCTATACACTACAATATTGAAAAACATGGTAGATAAATTAGAAAAAAAAACGTACTGAAAGTCTTTCTTTGGCATGTGCATATCGGAATCGTTGAATGTAATAGAAGACCAGCCAAGCCAGGGAGATGATCATGAGAACCACAAAGGAGATGGAGACAAACATGACTGAGGTCTTGCTGATGTTGGTAGGGGTAGAGGGATCCGTATTGCTCTTCACATTCTTCAAATGACCCTCCAAAATCTGCACATTTACCTCTTTGTGATCCTTCATGATACCCAGTAGCTTGTGCCCATCTGATTTGGTGACAAAGATGGCCAATATGTTACCTACAGAACAAACTTGGACATTTCAGTTTTAAAGGCATTTTTTTTAAACAAGAGGCCCATGGGCCACATCGCTCACCTGAGAAGCTTTGACCATTTTGTTCTTTACTAGATTTCCACCTTTGTAATACATATTGTGACCCCACCATTCCCCACTGATCATTATTAGACAATTTGAAATCTACACTACCCCAGGATGCTTCCACAGAAGTTTCAGCTTTTCAAAGATTGTCCAATATATTTCTATGTAAAACTTCGTAAACTTTGATTCCCCATTGTGGCCCCGCCCAATCCCCAGGGGTCATGATTTGAACAATTTAGAATCTACACTACCCTAGGATGCTTCCACATAAGTTTCAGCTTTTCTGGCCCAGTGGTTCTTGAGAAGAAGATTTTTTAATGAACCCACCCTATTTTCGTCTTTTCTTGATTATCTCCCTTTGCTAAGGGATTTGGCCCTTCATTTTAACAATTTAAATTCCCCTTCACCCAAGGATGCTTTGTACCAAGTTTGGTCAAAATTGGCCCAGCGGTTCTTGAGAAGAAGTCGAAAATGTGAAAAGTTTACGGATGGACAGACGGACGGACGACGGACACAATGTGATCAGAAAAGCTCACTTGAGCCTTCGGCTCAGGTGAGCTAAAAATCAATTATTCGATATCTACAGAAACAGATCATACTATACTTAAAGTGGTTTATATGTATTATGATTTGTTGGAATAATATATTGTCAAGTTGTCAACCATCAAACAAGATCAACAAAATATGTAGGTCAGTCACTTAGCAATCAGTCAGCAGCATACAGAAGGAAAAGATGATCATATAAGATTTTTTTTGGTAAATTCAGATTAACTTGTTTATAATGTTTTGCATCAAATTCCGTATTTTAAACATTTTTAACTTTCTTCTTTTCTATTTACACATTTAACCTTTGTGAGTATCATCCCATGAAGAAAATCAGTCAGTGGGTCAAGTTCTACTCACCGAATTTTTTCATTTATCAATATCCAATCAAATGATGTCATGATAAAGTACTTGATTGCATAAGAAGATAAGTACAGGGCAGGGTCTATGTTTATAAACAAATTTAAGATATATATGCAAGAAAATTGCATATTACACATAGTTGACCACCAATTTCTTTGCTTTGCATCTACTTGGTTTTTTTTTCATTTTGAAATAAATGCAAAACTCATAGTGCTGGGCAATAATGCTCGATGTTCTGATGTACTGTGGCATGATGAGAAAAAATATTAAGTGCTTATTAATAAAAGTAATAATTATGATAATTGGAAAAGAATAAGATCAGCTGAAAACGAGCTTAGCACAAAAATTTAAATCAGGGTCAAAAGAGTGAAGACAAAAAAAAATATTAACAAGAGGCCTATGGGCCACATTGCTCACCTGAGCACATGGGCTAGTTAAAAGACACAAATCAGCTCAATATTGAAAATTTACTTGTGAGGGAGGGGGAATTGGATTTTCTATTACTTGAGAATGTCACTATATCAATAAAGCAAACATGTATATACCTGAAAAGATTTTAAAAGATTATTCCAACATATTACTTTTTTGAAAGATTTTTCCAATAGATCTCCCATTGTGACCCCTTGCTACCCCTTCACCCTCCCCAGAACATTATTTGAATAAATTTAAATCTTCACTACTTGCAGATGCTTACATGTCAATTTGACTAAACAAAACTTTTTTGTTCTGGAAAAGATTTTTTCCTCTATCTTCTTTTGCAAAACTTATCTTATTGTGGTCACACCCTAACCCACCAGAGGTCATAATATGAACAAACCTGAATCTAAACCACCTGAGGATGCTTCCATTAGCTCCATATAAAAAATACTAATCAGGGATTTGGTGTTCTCTTTTAAGTTATTTTAGTATATGTTCCAGTGTAAAAATTGATCCCACGTTGTGTCCCCACCCTACTCCCAAGAATTCTGATTTGAACAATATTGAAACTACACTACCTCAGGATGCTTCCATATAAGTATCACCAATCATGCCATGGCTTTGCTCACAGTTTATGATGACAACAAAGACAACGACAGACAATGGACAAATTTTGATCAGAAAAGCTCAAGTGAGCCTTCGGCTCAGGTGAGCTAAAAGATGAAGCTAGCTTATAAGCATTCACCAAAATTTATCAACAAATAAAATTTGATCAGTATATTATATTAATAATTTTCATGTTTATCATTTTTTTAAAAAAATAGCTAAACAACAAAATTAAGAAAAGTTAAGTCCATGTCAAATTAAGAAAAGTGAAGTCTTTGTCAAAGGTAATGTCAGGTTTAGTATTTAATGTTGATCAGTGGATTAAAATATCTTAAACAATTTTTTTTTTGTACACACCCATTTGAATACATCTTGAAACATCACCAGCAAAATGTGACAGTCGGCAAAATGTGTAAGTTAAAGTTTTCTAAAAAAAAAAAAATAATTGAAGTGGGGAGTGGGGGTGGGTGGGGGGGTTGAATCTATGAAATCAAAATCTATGTGAGGTCAAGATCAAAGGTACGAAGGTCAAAAATGTTGATGAAGTTGAACAGCTCTTGCCAATATGTATCAGGTTAAACAAGAGAGAAAAAAAATTAAATTTTTTTAAATCACAGCTAAACACAAAAAAGAGAAAGGAGGTCAATGTCACTTTACAATTTTTAAAAGTTAAAAGAAAGGACAAGGTCAATAAATGTTTACATACTAAGAAAGCTCTCCTCAATATGTTTTGGCCTATATATGATTTAATAAAATAATTTTGGATATTTTCTTTAATTAAATTAACTGAGCAAAGTGAGCTTAACACATTTATATTAGACTACTTCCGTAATCAGGTCAGGGTCAAAGGGAAGGACAAAGTTTAACAAATTGATGCGGTGTGATCAATAGCAAGTGTGATCATCATAGGATAGCAGGATGGAGGAAAAAAAGGATGGACTGGACAAAGGCTATATGCCCTGGCCATATTATAGTGAAATATCCTTATGGTATATATCTTGATGCAGTATCATAGTATCAAGATATGCTTCAGTCATATCATTTCCCCTATATTGTTTACCCCCTATTGGATATGCTTTTCCATCCTTGAGCAATTTACAAGGGAATACAAACACAGAAGCTAAATAAAAATAATCATTTTTGAAAACAAATCAATTCAAAATTAGAATTTACGAACACTGGGTACTTTTTTTTCATTTGTTTTAAATTAGCCTAAATTTTAACAGTTTTGAACGGCCCTTCAAACGTACCATGAGCATGGTAAGGCAAACATGTTCTTATTTACTATGAATTTTTTTCAATAAATATGACATTACCTTTCAGATTATAAGCTGAGAAGTCACTTGAAGACTTTGGTTCCTCATTGTCATATATGATAACTGCTGATGCATTTGCCAAATAACAAGTCTGAACTTTCTGTGGCAAAGTACATGACCCTCTCTGAACTAAGGCCACCCATCGCTTATTACTGGGGGCATTAGTTATTGGGTTACATGCATCTGTTTTATTATCCCCTGTACGCACATGCACCAAAAGTCCAGGCGCTGAATGTACCCTTGAGGTTTCATCATTTCCAAACACCCCCATCTCCCAAATAGAAGATTTGCTGTTCTTTATGTCATCGTAATAAGTTACATTAACTTTAGCTGTATATATGGCGTTTTCACAACTTACGAAAATCACATTTTGAAAAATTAACATACTGCACAAGAACACATAATATGTAAGAGGAAAGTGCGACCTCCATCTTGAAATGCTAATCCGACAGTTCTGACGACATCTATAGTCGAATTTCGTCCTTTCTGTCATCTTGGAGTCACACTCTGGAAACATTTTTAGAAATCTAATCATCCAAATTTTCAATTCTTAACAGATTACGCCATTTATATGAGAACACATTTGTAAATTCACGAAAACATACAACCTTTCCCGTCACGCATTACATTAACATTGTTTTGATGAGTGACGTAAATAGTCATGTGACCGTCTAGAAAAGAGCGCCACCTATAAACAGGGAATTTATGAATGGGATGAACAGCACAAAGCTCTACATAGAACTTTAAATTTACTATATTCTTCACCACATTTTAATCTCTTTCAGTAAAGCATCATTTTCGAATGTAAATATTTACACAAAATATGCAGATTTTACGTATAAAGAATTTTTGCATATAAATTACTTCATATGAGCATTTAAATAAAAAAAAAGGAGGGGGTTTACACATTTCAGAAGTATACTTGACCCCCAATGCAAAATTAACATTTGATCAGACTAGGTACAAATTAAATTTCACATATGAATAAATTTAATGATGGTGTTTTAAACCAAATTATGATATGCACAAGGTGGAGCAACCAACGAGAAAGTTGTCTGAAAAAAAGAAGATATTTTTTAAAATAAAATTTAAAAAGAACTAATAATGAAATTCCATATACGACAGCCAACTGCTTACTGCAAACTTCCAGTGCTAATTGCCGACTTATCACTGCTTACTGCATGCTGCCACTGCTTATAGATCGAATATTGCCTGTGTTGTAATACTATAGTATCCTTCAGTTGTAACATTAAAGTTTTGCAATTCAAGAAATTCAAAACCATCTATAACAATCTCTGAGTAGCCACAGACCTGATCCCCAAAGTTTCACCAAAGGTGTAAAATCCAGTGTGAAATCCTCAATGTCCTTTGAAACAGTCCTATGGAAGCAAGAATATTACTATAATAAAAAAAAATGGTGGGTTCTGGATTTTTTTTATGGCGAAAGAGAGGAAGGAATAAATCAGTAGGGAAAAAGTGTATCTCTTTTTAAATCTGAAACATCTAATTCCCACAACTAAATCCGGACACAACATTGTGCAGACTTTTTACTATAATACCATTTCCAATTGTGGTGTCCAAAATAAATCCCATGGATATCATATGAGATATAGTTATCATAATATATTTATATGGAATATATTCCATGTTTAACAATGTATGGGAGAGAATGTCTTATGTCAATATTTGTAGGATATATCCAATTTGAACTATTTCCTTGGAGAAATAATCCCCATGGGAGATAATTTCCCATCTAACAGTGACACTTTTTCTCCCATTGGAAAAGGGTGGCACTGTAAAAATCCCACCATTCTCCTAGTGAATTGTCTTAAAGGACATTATATTTATTTAGAAAATGATAGTATATAACAAGTCTGGACAATGCTGTGTTAGGAGTTAAATGTCGCAGTGTCTATAGATTTTTTTAAAGAGATATTAAATGCATGTAACGTTGGAAAAGGAGGGGTGTAATAGGAAGTGCAGAACTGTATATAGCTCTCCGAAAAAGAAATTGACAGACCTCGGTCTGTCTGTCAATATATTTTCTGCTCGAAGAGCTACAGTTCTGCAGCTAAGGTAACATTTGATGGTATTTACATTTTTATTCAAAAAATTCTAAAGAAAAATCAGTTGATCATAGTCAGGGGGGGGGGGGGCTATACAAAAAAATATCCCTTGAATATATTAAAGTAATTTAAAAAAGCTCAAGGAAGTCATTGTGGGAACACTTAGAACTACGTAGTATATAGTATTTCTTTACAATCTATTGGGGACCTCTTAACCACTTCCACTATGTTTTGCCAGATGAGATCTAACGAAAGCCTTTAAAAAGGAATTTCAAAAATACATACAAAAATTTTCACAAATACAGGTACCTTTCATAGAGGAAAAAGAAACAAAAAATTGGGCAGATTTTTACCATAGGCAAAAGTTATATTAGTAGTATTTTCTGTAATATTTCTAGTATAAATACACCTAGTAAAAAGGCTTACAGTGTATATATAAGTCGGAAAAAAGAGGGGGGGGGGTAGTAGGACCTTGGGTTATATTTGTTGGTATATGCATTTATATCAGATATACTAATACAAGTCATAAAAACCTTGTACTCTTTGTAAACACAGTTGATCTCAAAATATTTCCATTTCTAAATTTTTTTTCTCTATGATAACCCTTTGAAAGTTAGCGGAGTTGATTTCCTGATAACTCTGCCGGAAATTAAATTAGGCAGGTCGATAGGTCAGGAGCTAAGGAGGCCTAGTATGCATGCAAATCTCGTGCGCATCTGTCTCTGAGTCTGACGCTAAGGAGGCCAAATATGCATGAAAATTTCGTGCGGCTGCCGTTGTGTTTGACGTCAGTGGGCTAAGTCTATTCAAATTGGGAAGGGAATCCTCGTGTAATTTAAATCTATGTCTGCATTTTTAAAGTTTAAATCTACAATTTTATTTCACAATGAAATGGAAATATAAAACCCCTGTCACACCAGTCGTTCTCACGGCGACTGCACGGCGTCCTCAAAAAATGCAAAACGCCGAGGTGATCGCAGTAGAGTCTCCTACAGCTCCGTGACAACGCGGCGAGATCTCCACTGAACGCCGTAGGGTCGCGAAGGGTCTCCTAGAACGCCAGGGGACGGCGATCACTTTGGGCATGCACAAAGTACGCGCCGTGTGATCGCCGTCTGATAAGAACGCAGTAGAAACGTAGTATGATCGCCGTAGCAGCGCGGTGAGATCTCCAACAACGTAGTGGGAGCTCCGTACGAACGCCGTGAAGACGCGCATGATCGCGGCACGAACGCAGTGATAGTAGACTGCGCTTCCATGGAGACCACACGGAGACCCCACGGAGTCCTTGGAGATGTCACTGCGTTTCTATCACGTTTTTACGGCGCCTCTAATGAGATTTATCGTCTTGTGATTTTCTCGACTGCGATTGGACATTTTCGGTTGGATGAACTTCTACTGCACTATCGATAACGGATAAAAAGTGTCATTCTTCACAATTTAATGCGTATGCACTACCCTGCACTCCAAAACGCTGACATAGACGTAGAAAACGCAGACCACCAAATAATCCCTGGTTCATGGCGGGACACGACAAATATGCATGATGTGGAGAATGCTGTGGGCCCCAATCGAGATAGCACAGCAGCAAAGAAACTGCGGGAGTATCTGAAGTTGTATTTCAACTCCACAGCTGGTTCTGTGCCTTGGCAGAATCGTATGATTTAAATTCTACCAAGATATGAATAACATTAGAGAATAGGAAAGAAGTTTAATTTTGTATGTGTGTTTATGAATCGATTTACTTAAATATGATTTTTATGAATGTTCATCAATTTCATATTGTTTTATTTGCATTTTATGAAATTTCATGTTTACCCACCTTTCATTAGAATAAGCAAAGAGACAAAAACACTGTTGAAACCATTTATTTACCTATAAATGTAGAAAATAAAGTTCACCACTCCCATCTGTATACATGTACATTGTAAAACGGTTCAGAAAAGTTCACACTTCCTGTGTTTCTTGAGTAACAGTTAAAGAGGAAATAAAACAAGTTACAGTTGATATTTTCCTTGTGTATCGGATAACCCTAAATTGTTTACTGTCCTTCCCCATCCCTACACTCATCATATGGTCCGGAAACTCTGTTAAGAGGGGAGTTGCACATTTCCAGACTGCTATTGACCAGGCTAGTTAAGTTTACTGACTGTTCTCCAGATTGATTTGGGGCGCTGGTAGTGGCTATGTTAGAAAGCCCTTGGGTCGCCACTGTTGTCGGCTGTAGCTCAGTCATCTGTGCCTGAACCCAAGCAGGACTGCGATCCCCAAACAGACATATTCCGTTGGACCGTTGTAGGCAACTGCGGAGGCGGAGGCTGCCAAAGTGCGCTAGTCGATCCAGTACAAGGAGAAGGCCGAGAAAAGGTATGGAACTGCTGCTGTGCTGGTAAAAATGGCAGTTGATGAGCAGAATATGGCTGTTGATGAACAACTGGATTGAGGAGCTCTTCACTCTTTTCTTGGTTTGTGTACAATAGGTTGGAGCATTCCCTTTGGAACTTAAGCCACAGTGACGGATGCAGATTAATCATTACTTCCTTTGTCCAGTCAGCGAATGCCGTTCTCTCCGTAGCCTTTAGAGGAGCCAGCATCTCCAATACTTTCGTCTGAAAAGCCATGGACTGTTCACCTCTGTTTGCAATATTGCTGAGCAATCGCTCTTCCTCTTGAATCGCGTTCTTTTTGGACGATACTGATGATGAAGGCTCCAGCTGCTGATGAGAGATAGTGTCAGTTTCTGTTTCAAATTGTTTCTCTAAATTACTATCATCCTCTGTGGATTTAGTGGAAGCTATCTTCTCTTTCATCTGTAAAAGCACAAAAAATTAGAAACGTAGATCAAAAGTTGGGAACTTTATGAACACTAAAATGTAAAAGAGGTCTACATTAAAATGAAAGGGCTTTTAAAATCCGCTTTTTGTACTCACACTGACTGTAGTTTTCTTCTTGATTTCAAAGATATGAACCTTCAGCCAGGCAAAATTTTGAAGGATCCAACGGTCTCTTTCTGTTAGCTCACTTGCACCATCACCTGATTTTCTGTGTAGGAGGCGGGTATACCGGGTACGGATGGACCGGTACCAGGTCTTCAAAGTTTCAACGTCCTTGCCAAAACTAGCTGCTTTGGATTCCCAAAGAGTGTCTTTCTTTTTGAAATCCTTGTAGGCATTCAGCTTTTTGTTGTACAAAATTTCGTTTGCTTCAAGCCAAGAAGCCATTTCATCCTCTTCTTCATCAGTGAGATCAGTCTTAGATCTTTTCTGTGGCTGTATTGGAAGACTGACTGAGGTTGAAGGGTTTGATGGACTACTTGCTCTAGAGGAAATCGAACAAGGTGATTTCTCGCGCTCTGGATGAGGTTGTGATTCTTGATTCAAATTTGTTGGCATTGGATTTTGCTCTGGTTCTAAATCTGTAGGATTTGAATCCAATGTCCGAGGACTATTTTTTGTCCCTCTCTTAGATTTTGCGTTCCTTTTCCTTGTCATGGTGAAAGGCAAATGAATGGCGATGCTTTTATTGCTTCTGTGTATATAGCAATGTGAAGAACGTATTGTGAACGCCGTACACGCGCAGTGAGAACACCGTGCACGCGAAGTGACAACTCCTTGAACGCCGTGAAAACGCCGTGGAAGCGCAATAAATCGCTTCGAGATCACCGTGGGATCGCAGTTGCTCGCCGCGAGAACGCCGTAGAAACGCACCAGTCTCCGTAAGGACTCCGTGACATCTTCACATTCTGAAAATTTGACAGAAATTTGTGCAGTTTCATAGCGATTCCACGGCGATTTTCAAATTTTAACAACGCCGTAACAACTCCATGGGGACGCGGCTTGCTGTGACAGGGCCTTAAGGAATCACTGTCTAGTTAGTTTAGTATGCCAGGGACATCAATTGATGCCCTGGCATACTATACTAACTAGACAGTGATTCCTTAAGAAAAGCAATTTCAGTGCAGGGGGGGGGGGGGGGGGGGGGGGGGGCACAACCTAACATAATTTCCTTCGAAAGGGATAAAAAGTCACAGGCGCCTTTATTGAGGGAGCACTAAGTTCTCACTGTATATATAGTATATGTTGGAAACGATTTACATGAGACATATAAAATTCCCACATATAAGTACTTTTCCTAGGGTACAAAGAAACTCCGAAAGATTTTACTATAGATATTTTACACTAAGCAAACGTTGTATATTATGATAAATTTTCAGTAATATTTCTAAATTCTAGTATAAATACTACTACATATACCAACAAATGTTTTTTAAGACCATTCTAATATTTTGTACTTTTGTCTTACGTGACACCCCCCCCCCCTTTCCCGCGTCCAAAAAGCTACCAAATTATTTGCCTATAACAAGTGCAGAGTAATCCCTCTTTGTTTTTACAAATGAATCATATTCTACATGCATAGATCTAGAGAAGGCATCCCTTTGAAATTTGTATATTTTTTAATGTATAAACTAATCCAACTTACAGTGACCTTCGACACCTAGAAAACGTGGATACGTGTTTAAGTATAGGTATGAAAAGTCATCTATATGAAGATACGAAGCATATCGATGTTGTCAAAAAATGTTTTTCTTAGCAAGAAATTTCTTGGTTGGATTTTTTTAGGCAATGAGCAGTTGGCGGTAAGTAGTTAGCTGGAGTAGCTATATGGAATCCCACAATAGACTCATTAAAATAGAAATAAAAAAAATCACTGAAATAGCACGTTTTACAAATGTAATTTTAGTGTATTCTTTTATGTACAGTAATATGGCATTTGAAACGTGCTAATTTTAAGGGATTTTTATTTTCTTTATTTTGAGGAGTCTGTTCAGGGTGAGACACACTTAGAAAAACACAGTGAAAACTAAAGTCTCCTGAAAACAAGCACTGATGAAGAACGCATCAGCTCCAGCTGAAAACTGATCAACAAATATATTTTTGAATAAAAAAAAACATTTGTATCCATAGTCATTTGGAAAACATTGTATTTTTATAATACTCATGTTGTATTTCAGTTTTTATTGGCTGTAATTATAATATATATATTATCATAATAATAAAGCCATTTTGTATCGAAGCTCTATTAGCATCGGGTTCGGCGTGCAATAATTGAATTGTTCGTTGACCGCCATTATCGCCGCCAAGCCGCTTGAAAGTTGAAATTTCCAGAACGTGACAAAGAAAATTACGTATTTGCGAGGACTTGTCATCTTAAACCTACCATGTCTGATTCAGAAGACAGCGGGCCAGAGGAACCAATGGAAACTGCTGTATGTTTATGCTTCTTTTCATTTTAAACAAAATAACCCTACTCAGGCTACTGTCATGAACGTATTTTTTTGTACGTTTTTGAATATAAACTATCACTTTTAAAGACTTTTAAGTGCCTTTTATGTTTTGTTAACCAATTACATATGTAGGTGTATATTTTTCATTTCTAATATACTTTTTTGCTACCGTTGCGATGAGCATGATTGATATTACAGTAATTGGTATCATGACACTAAATTTGATTTCTGTTCAATTACATGCAATATTAATAAAATGAAATTAAACTTATACAGTAACCAGAAATATATAAATCTACGTTCACCCCAATATTTGTAACATTAACTTTTACAAAACATGATAACGAGACTTGTCCTTGTTGTCCAAACCCTAAAAATACTAATCTGTCGCATTTATTTAGGTCCATTAATCTTGGCAACATTTGCGGAGGCTAAAAATATTGTGCTGGAATCTCTTCCGAATCTAAGTCACTCAAGCTGAAAGTGATTTGGGAAATCTTGTTCAAGCTTCAACTGATTGTTCAATCAAAGAAGGTTGATTTGATTTCCTTGCCCTACTTTTACACACCCTTTTATTTCCCAACCACTATAAAACTTGCATTTTTGTCTTAACATTGGTAAAATCTAACTCAAAATCTAGAATGATTAGCAGTGGTGGATCCAGAAATCTTGAAAAGAGGAGGCCTGACCAGTTTTGGGTCTGGGTGGGGGCCCATGCACATCCACAACAACAACATCCAAACAAAATTTAATAAAATCTTATGTTTCTTATGGATTCAAAAGGGAAGGCAGTTCCCCTTCAGGGCTCCACATTAACGCTTGTCCGCTTGTCTGGTACCAGTGGAAAAAAAATACGGACAAGTGAATATTGCTGGTTGGTCCAATATTCCAATTGGACAAGTGCAATTTAAATGTAAAGGAGTCTATAATTAATAAAAAGAATGACTGTTGACAGCTAATCGGTAGTTTCTTCAAGATGGAAGCTGTACATAAAACCTAGACTTCGATCCTGATTTGTTTCTCTATATATTTATTGAGTTCATATTCGATCAGGATCGAAGTTAACTAATTGCATAAAACTGAAACCAAAGTCATGGAAGATACGAACCGAAGTATGGTCTGTGTATTATGTTTCATGTCGACAGGGTCACTTGCGGACATTAATGTTATTGTCAGGACAGAAAGCCAAGATTAAATTTCATTTCGAAATGTGTTTGTTGTATTTATCAATAACATAAGGAATCAATCAAGCATATGTCATGTGTACTGGACTTTTTTTTTATTTTCAGATTGAACCTATAAGATCTTGATTTTTTGGACAAGTGAAGTTGAAGTTTTTTACAAGTAATTGTCTTGGTCACTTGTCCAAAAGGACAAGTAGGCAAAAAAGTTAATGTCGAGCCCTGCCCTTGGCCTATCTTTTGTAAAAATAAGTACTAAGCACTTTTCCCGTCATGTACTATCACATCCATGTCTCGTTACTAATCAAATCAATGATTTGTCAAGCAGTACTGTAATACTCAGTTATAACAGTCACTTGGACCTGTGAAATTACTTGGCCTTGCCCATAATTTGTTATACTGTATAAGGAAATCTTATGTAGGTGGTGATATCTGTAATTTCACAATATTCATGTTTGTACTAAACAAGTTTTACTGTTGCCTAATTAATTAATGATGGTGTGTTCGTTTGTAAATCAGAATTGCATGTGAAGGACACAAGTAATGCTTACTTTTTTTTCAGCCTGTGGTTGGCCCAACAGTCCTACTGAAGAATCCACCAAAAGGAAAAAATGGTAATGAAGAAAAGGATGAGGAGGATTTTGATACCAAAATTGTGAGTGTAATATTGGCTCAGGCTCTAGATCAACCTATATTTATTGCATAAATCTTGTAAATATTAAAATAGAATCTTTAAGGGAGGATTAAAAATATTTTATCTTTAAATTGAATTGTTTCCTGAGGCTTAGCATAATTGCAGATTTTGCAATTCCAATAACTTGTTAAACACAAATGGGTTAAAATTGAACCAACAAACTTTTTTATTTGGATAACATATATTTGTCTGCACTTTGACAATCTCGATAGTTGCAAATTCAGTAAGTGTCAGATACTTCCAAAAAAGGTGTCAGCAATTTTATTGGCAAAATGGTCATGACTGTCCTACTTGCAGACTTCTTGTTAACAGCATTTGTTTCAGCAACAGCTTTAGTTCACAGTTCATGTTTATAAATGTACATTAGAGATTAATTGGGCCTTTATAAAATTTGGATTTTATTTATGTGAATCCTGTTTATTTTCACAGGAAACAGACAGAGGAAATCGATTTGAGTTCTTACTCAAGCAGACAGAGCTATTCTCCCACTTCATGCACACTGGTAGTGGGCAAACTGGAAGCGGTAAAACACCCACAAGTCCACTGAAAATGAAACCAGGTCGACCAACCAAGGGCAAAAAACAAGATGAAAGGGCCAAACTAGTGTCCGCAGGAGAGTGAGTATTTAGGATTATGTGTCTTTGAATGAAAAGTGATGTATCATACGGTTCGGGAAATTATGAAATTATTAATGTTGTAGAATTAAGACTTGTAAGTTTAGACAGGTTGGGACCACTCACCCAAATGGGAATTTGGGATATGATATCCCAAATGGGATATAAATTTACAGTGTAATTGAATGAAATTGATTTAATTTGTGAACCCTTATACAGTTGTTTTCATTTCAATGGCTTACCACAACTGCAAAGCAATCAAAATGCATAATTACTGTAAAATTTTAATGTTAAGTTGCTGCAGTGTTTTTATTGTTTTTTTTTTTTTGCAAATTAAGTACAGACCAGTAGAATTCTAATAAAACTAAAGGACATGATGATTATTGTGTTGCAGTCATCGTCATAGACGTACAGAACAAGAGGAGGATGAAGAATTATTATCTGAGAGTAAAAAAGCTAATGCTGCCTCATTCAGATTTGAAAGCAATCCTTCATGTAAGTAAAAATTTTATCACAAATTCTGATTACTTTTTCACAACAACAGTTTTATTTAGTTTAAAATAACATGTTTAATTTTTGGGAAAATTTCTGATAGATATCAAGTATGGAGAGATGAGGGATTATCAAGTACGAGGATTAAATTGGATGATCTCATTATATGAAAATGGAATCAATGGCATCTTGGCAGATGAAATGGTAAAAAAAAATTTACACTTCAAGATTATGAAGTTCAAGAATATTTTTTATTTATTGTCTTATAAATTACTTTATACAAAGATATTGGTAATATTTAAGCAAGAAATTTATTTTCCCTTATTAGGGCCCCGCAAGGATTTGCGGGTGCCCTATAGTAATCACTCTGTCCGTCCGTCTGTCCGTCTGTCTGTCTGTCTGTCCGTCTGTCACTCTTCCGTCCTCAAATTTTCTGTTTTTTTCTAATAACTTTTTTTATAGTTGCCCAATCAAGTTCAAATTTGGTATGGTAGTTCAGTAGGCAGAAATACATATTTTGATGCTAAGTTTAGTTCTCTATGTCTTCTGGTTTGGAGCTGGGGTGGTGGGGTAGATTCCTTAACTATGCATAAGAATGAACGGGCAACTTTTTTTATGGTTGCCCAATCAAGTACAAATTTGGTACGGTAGTTCAGTAGGCAGAAATACATATTTTGATGCTAAGTTTGGTTCTCTGTGTCCCATGGTTTGGAGCTGGGGTGGTGGGGTAGATTCCTTAACTTTATAGTAGAATGCATTGGCAAAGAGAGATAAATGCTGAAGATGTTCCCATTGTAATATGAATGCTGCTAGGAGTAGGAGTCCCTTGGGATTGATTAGCTTTCCTCCTGAAGAAAATCCAGAGCATTATCTTTATCTGTCACATTGAGATTAATTACCACCTCTATCTGCAAATGAAGTTTGTTTTGAAGTTAAATCAATTTGGAATGCTATGAACACTCTGAAATGTGGATTTAAATATAAATTTTTATTATTTTATTTTTTATTATTTTTGTTATGATTTCATTGAATTCTAAAAAAAAAAGAAATAGATTAAAGAAGATTTTTTGATTTACTTTTTTCACTTTTTTTTTTTAATATATTAATTCAAGAATATTATTAATTTTTAATGTAGTTGTATGAAAACCCCATTCTATCATTAATACTGAAATAGTTCTTATTGTAAATTTAGAAGAAAATGATGAGAGAGGTACAATTAATCCCTTGGGATTAACTATCTAGCCTGCTGCAGAAAATTTAGTAGGCTTTTCTTTGTCTGTCACTTTAAGATTAATGAAAACCTTTGTCTGCAACTGCTGTTTGTTTGAAGTTAAGGTCAAGCCTTCATGATATTTGCATTCATTGAAGGCTGGCATTTTATATAACACAAGCTTCATAATTGTTTAAATATACATTCAATGTTAAGTTGTTCTTTACTGCCTAATGTAAATACAAGGATATTATTTTCAGGTTTTTGAATATTCAGGAATTATCTTGAAATTTTAAGAATACAGTTGCTGTTGCTTATTCTTCGTACATTTATTAATCATTCTGTAAGCTGCACCCTTTTAATTCTACCCAATGGCTGGGCCCTTGCTGACTGGTCAGTTTTCTAGTTTATTCTAAATTACTCCACATATAAATTTGACTTTTACAGGAATACAAATCAAAACTCTAATTCTGTTTGAATGTAATAAGACATTGTTTAGATCAGAATGTATGCTAGGATACCTATTGCAGAGATATGATTGTTTTTTTGTAGGGTCTGGGTAAAACCCTACAGACGATTTCCCTGCTGGGGTACATGAAACACTACAGACACATTCCCTCCCCTCACTTGGTCATCTGTCCAAAGTCAACTCTGGCTAACTGGCAGGCAGAGTTCAAGAGATGGTGTCCATCACTAAGGGCAGTCTGTCTCATTGGAAATCAGGATCAAAGAGTAAGTGAGCATAGAACATTCAAATATATCTGTTGTATTTTAAAAATAGGCTTAAACTTTTTAAAATTTGGACAGATGTTGTATCATTTCCTAAGAGTCAGACATTTCTGTTTTAACTGTATAATGATGTGTTATATTTGGCAGACTGCTTTTATCAGAGACGTCATGATGCCAGGAGAATGGGATGTGTGTATTACTTCTTATGAAATGTGCATCAGAGAAAAATCAGTGTTTAAGAAATTTAACTGGAGATATCTGGTGATTGATGAAGCTCACAGAATTAAGAATGAAAAGTCAAAGGTGAGTTTATATGCTAAATTGTAATACTGTAAAACAGTAAAGTGTCAGCTTTGAATGACATCTAATGTACATTGATATCATCCTATTTACATACATATACATGTATATGTGTTACCTTGCCAGCTCTCAGAAATTGTCCGAGAATTCAAATCAACAAACCGATTGCTTTTGACGGGAACACCACTACAGAACAACCTTCATGAGTTGTGGGCCTTGTTGAACTTCCTACTCCCAGATGTTTTCAATTCCTCAGAGGTAATTATAAGAAAAATACAGAAGATGGCTGTATAAAATTGATTCAGTTAAAAGTTGTGATTTCTCTGGTTTGCTTGGACACTCTTGGACAATTATGAAAAGGGGAGGCATCTTGTTGTAACAATAAGTGAGAATAACTTTATATAATTTAATTCTGTTTGTATTCTTGTCTTTCATTGGTTGATTTCCAAAAAGGAACGCATAACATTTTGTATAATCTGGTTTGGTATGGGGACACACCCCCTTGACAACCAGCTGAATCATCTGTATCCATCAATCCCCTCATTTCCAGTCCTTCGGATTCATGAAAAATTCCAGATTTAATGAATGTACCTTTAACTTCAAACAGTTGCTCGATCTTACCTCATGTAAACAAGCATCATGGCTGCTAGATCTATGTATCAGTTTTTACCTCCCCTTGCTTCCCATCACTTCCGTTACTACGGTTGTATTATTGCGCTGTAAATTTGAACTAATAAAAACAACACAATTTTACTTCCCCGGTTGTTTAATTATTTTGAAATTAAATTATAAGGAATGACTCTAATTCTTGGCCAGATTATCGAGTATAATATGGTTTGGGTCAGTTTACGCTTTTTTATAATCCGCTTCGCGGATTATAAAGCGTAAACTGACCCAAACCATATTATACTCGATAATCTGGCCAAGAATTAGAGTCATTCCTTAAATGAATACTTTTACAGTGTCATTTACTAATATTCTATGGTATTAAGAAATCTTAATTTGATTTTTTTTACAGGACTTTGATTCATGGTTTAATACCAATAGCTGCTTTGGAGACACAGCTTTAGTAGAAAGGCTGCACGCAGTAAGTATGATAAATGCAATGTACATGTGTATTCTAAAAGGTAGATACATTGGTTGTAAAACTATAAATGATGCAAGATTTTAATTACATTTTGTTTAGATGTATTATTGTACAAAAAAACCTGTCTTTCATAAAGTTTTCTAAGCTATCCACATGTTCAATGAATTTAAAAATATATTTTCAATGATTCCAGGTTCTAAGACCTTTCCTTTTAAGACGTATAAAGTCTGACGTAGAGAAAGCCTTGTTACCAAAGAAGGAAATCAAGATCTTTGTTGGCCTCAGTAAGATGCAGAGAGAATGGTGAGTGTTTGATCGTAGACATATCTGGAGTATATGTTCATTTAATGTAGTTTTGTGAGACAGGTACTTTAAAAGTCTATTTGTTATTACAGGTACACCAAGATCCTGATGAAGGATATTGATGTAGTCAATGGAGCTGGAAAGTCAGATAAAATGAGATTGCTGAATATCCTCATGCAGCTGAGGAAGTGTGCCAATCACCCCTATCTCTTTGATGGAGCTGAGCCAGGTAAAGATGAATTTCTCATGTAGGGTAAAATGACATCGTTAAATAAGTAAATTTAAGTGAAGATTTTAGAAATGCCTGTAGATGTAATTTACAGTCGATGTAAAAATAAAATAATGAGATTTAGGAGGAGTCGGTTACTTTATGATGCACTGGTACCTTTCCAATAATAGTAAATGATTCTTTTTCTTATAGGTCCCCCTTACACCACTGATAAGCATCTGTATGAAAACAGTGGTAAAATGGCTATCCTTGACAAACTTCTACCAAAACTCCAGGCTCAGGGTATGTGTTTTACTGTTGTGCATCATGAAATAAATAATCACATGACTAAGGCAGTTTGTACATGTATATAAAGGGAAACTTCTTCTGTGTATCACATGTATCATATGTTTTATAATTTGTTTATGTTGACAGGTTCTCGGGTTCTGATCTTCAGTCAGATGACAAGGATGTTGGACATTCTGGAGGATTACTGCCATTGGAGGCAATACGAGTATTGTCGACTGGACGGTCAGACTCCACACGAAGACAGAACGGTAAGAAATACGTGGGAATTATTCCATTGGATTAAAATTAGCTGCCAAAAAAAATTTAGAATAAAAATAAAGATGTTATAGCAGAAAGTGGGACTAGTGATTGACAGCTACATGAATATTCAAATATGTTTGTACATGTACTTAAAATGGATGAAAATCAAAAACACACTTTTCATTTTAAAGTGATCCTGCCATTCTGATATGTGTGTATAGATACTTTATATTCTAAAAATTCACCAGTTACATTTGTTTTTCTCACATGTTTAGATATACAAGGATTTTCTTTGTATAAATATCAGTTCATGTATGAATGAAGTCATTTATAGAGATTTGAATATTGTATTTTTACTATTTCAGAACTACATAAATGACTTTAACATGCCAAACAGTTCCAAATTTGTCTTCATGCTGAGTACAAGAGCAGGAGGACTAGGTATCAACTTGGCCACAGCAGACATTGTTATCATCTATGACTCAGACTGGAATCCCCAGGTCGATCTACAGGCTATGGTTAGTACAGAGTCTTATTACAAAAAGTATTTTGTATCATAACAATAAAAAGTTTAAAGTAAATATTATTATGTCAACATGAAATTTCAATAAACCTTTGGATCTCTAGTTGAGGCGATTAACAGATTTAATGTGTAATGGATAAGAAACAAAATGAAATGTAAAAATAAAAGTGCTGAAAAAATTAATTTGACTCTTGTTGATTTCATTAGGATCGTGCCCATCGTATCGGTCAGAAGAAGCAGGTCAAGGTTTTCCGATTCATCACAGAAAACTCTGTCGAGGAAAGAATCGTGGAAAAAGCAGAAATGAAGCTGCGCTTAGATAACATTGTCATTCAGCAAGGTAAACTGAATTTTGTCTATCAATAAAGATCTGTCTTAAGTCTTTAGTCTCAGGATTCCTTCAAGCATTTCTCCCTTTGCAGGAAATGCGAAGAATAAAGTTTATTTAGTTTACCCATTAGCAATTTTATAATAGATTGCCATCTCTACTGAAAAGTCAAGTTTTTGACATTTTATGGGTTTATGGACAGGAATTAGACTGCAATGTGAATTGTAAGACTTACTCAGCAATATATAGACCATGAAAAGGTCCTTGACAATCTGAAACATATATTCCAGGGTAGCTAAGATTGAAATTCAGATAAAAAGCTGTAAAAAGGCATGTTACGTATATGTATAGTCAAATTCAGGGCTTTAAAAAAAAAAGTATGACTGGAAAAAGAAGCCAAAGCTGTTTCTCAGATGAATAAAATTTGTAGCCTGTCAAGCTATCACATTAACTTGATCATAAACTGTAATGTTTGATTGTTCGTATTCTTGTTCTTATGCTTTATATTTCATTTCCAACAGGTCGTTTGGTAGACCCAAGTACAAACAAACTTGGAAAAGATGAAGTTCTGAGCATGATCCGACATGGAGCCAGTCATGTATTTGCTTCCAAAGACAGTGAGATTACAGATGAAGACATTGATCTGATCATTGAAAAGGGAGAAAAGAGGGTAGGGAGAAGATTAGACATTGCTCTTTATATTTAATGCCAAAATACAAAAGACTTGAGTTTTAATTAGGTCACCTGAGTAAACTCAGGTAACCTATTGCTATCACTTTTCGTCCGTCGTCGTGCGTTAACATTTGAACATTTTCAGCTTCTTTTCTGAAACAACAGAACCAATTTCAACCAAATTTGGCATATAGCATCTATGGGTAAAGGGGAACAAAAATTGTGAATTTCATGCTCCCTGCCCCCCTGGAGCCTGGGGGGTGAGGCAAAAACCACTAAAAATAGTGCAATCTTTAAAAATCTTCTTTACTCCTGGACATCAAGCAGTCAAACTGTTTGCATTATTGTAATCAGCATTGAGTCCTCTACCAAAATTGTGAAATTCATGGCCCCGGGGTCATGGGTTCTAGTGCTAGGGTGGGGCTAAATAAGTATATAGTGAAAATGCATTATTTCTTGAAAATCTTGTTCTCTGCTACTGGGTATTAAATAAACCTACTAAGTACATAGTTATGATGAGCAAGAGTGCCTCTACCAAAATTGTGAATTTTATGGCCCCAGGGATAGGGGTTCTGGTCTTAGGGTGGGGCTCTATAGATAATATAGTGAAAATACATGAATTCTTTGAAAATCTTCTACTCTGCTCCTGGGTATTAAATAAACTAACTAGGTGAATAGTTATGATGAGCAAGAGTGCCTCTACCAAAATTGTGAATTCTATGGCCCCA
>PRKT01000011.1:2333784-2361738 GCA_003671525.1 Saccostrea glomerata | reverse complement strand
GGGGTTCATGTGTGATTGGGGCATTACTGATCATGCTGAATATTACTGATTACTTGAAATGCATTTTTTGTTCCCCTACCCTGCCTATGGGTATTAAGTAAACAAACTAAGCAACTGCTAAGTGTATTGTTATGATGATCAATGGTGCCTCTTTCAAAATTGTGAATGCCATAGCATCTGGATTAAAACATGAATCAAATTCAATCACTGGAAAGTTGTTGCATAATGCTCAGGTGACCTATAAGGCCCGTGGGCCTCTTGTTTTAAATATGAAAAAAAAATTCTTGACTGATTTTAACTTTTTTTTAGACAGAGGAAATCAAGGCTAAGTTTGACAAGCTAGGCGAGGGTTCCCTGAGGTCGTTTACCATGGATACAGGAGGGGGAGAGGGAGGTAGTGTGTACCAGTTTGAGGGACAGGATTACAGAGAGAGACACAAGGGGATAGGCAACTGGATCGAACCCCCCAAACGAGAAAGAAAGGCCAATTATGCTGTTGATGCTTACTTTAGGGAGGCCCTGCGAGTCAGTGAACCCAAAGCCCCCAAGGTATGTAATAAATGCTTTTACATGTTTTTATTTTTGAACCAGTAATGTTTTCTAGATAAAGGAATGCTGCATGCTGAATTGTTACCATTATTACCATGTTGTTTTCTCTCCTAAATTTCAGGCTCCAAGACCTCCAAAACAACCCAATGTCCAAGATTTCCAGTTCTTCCCTCCACGCTTATTTGAGATCCTGGACAAAGAAATCTACTACTTCAGAAAGTCTATAGGATACAGGGTATTACAGAGTTTTAATTCTTTCAGATGTACAAGAAATTTTGGTTTTGTCCGACATGATCATCAAGTCTATTTTTCATATTTGGGGAGATGGGTTGGGTATTAGACACACTGTACATTGTTCTGTCATAAAATTAGATATACAGAAAAATTTACACATGAAATTTACACATGAAATAAAGTAAAGATGCATACACAAAATGTCAATTTGAAAAGTTTTGGTTTAAAGTAAAGGCCTGTGAAAGAAAATATAAATGATATTACTTTCAAAATGGAAATTTGGGATTTAATAATAATTTACATCATCAAACATTTTGTGTATGATGCAAACATTGCAAATGTTAATGTGTGACAGGTGCCTAAGAACCCAGACCTGGGAGCTGATGCTGAGAGAGTGAGAAAGGAAGAACAGAGTAAGATTGACGAAGCAGATGTCCTAACAGAGGAGGAGCTGGCAGAAAAGGAGGATCTTCTCAAAGAGGTTGGTGATGCTTTAAAAAGAGGGGGGGGGTCAAAACTTGGGAAAGATTTCCATCAAGTGACATTTATATAGAATTTGTTTGTACAATTTATTTATGTAATATTCAATAGGGATTTACCAATTGGAGCAAAAGAGATTTCAATCAGTTTATCAAGGCGAATGAAAAGTATGGTCGTGATGATTTGGACAGCATTGCCCGCGATGTCGAGGGGAAGACACCAGAGGAAGTGATGGAATACTCGGGGGTATTCTGGGATAGGTGTAATGAACTCACGGACATTGAGAAAATCATGGCTCAGATAGAACGTGGAGAAGCCAAGATTCAGCGCAGGATCAGCATAAAGAAGGCACTGGATGCTAAGGTGAAATAAAGAAGAGAACTAATCTCTCCAGTATATAACTATGTACAGTAAAACATTCTTACACATAATGCACACATAATGAATTGCACTTACAGCAAAGTGATTTTCATTCCCCACGACCTTAAAATATATTGTAAATTTCATGGATATAATGAATTACACTTATAAGGAAGCAAAATGGTCAAGAATTATTCATGGAATATTTAAGTATTTTTTTGCTGTATTTTAGATGGCCCGCTACAGAGCTCCCTTCCACCAGCTGAGGATTCAGTATGGTACAAACAAAGGTAAGAACTACACAGAGGAAGAGGACCGGTTCCTGATTTGTATGCTACACAAGCTGGGCTTTGACAAGGAGAATGTGTATGATGAACTAAGGACGTCAGTACGCCAGGCTCCACAGTTCAGATTCGACTGGTTCATCAAATCAAGAACAGCCATGGTAAGCAATATCCTAATAAAACTATACTTGATTTTCATGTAGATTCCATTGCAGGAGAAAAATATCTTCATTTATTATTGGAATGTTCTGAGACCAAAAAGACCAAACAAACAATCTGATTTAAATTGTAAAGCTTTGATTAATCAAAAGGAAAAAAGAAATGGCATAAGCTGTCTGATACATGTACATGTATGAAGTTTGGTTGTGTATCATTAAAAATTCTCTTTCAGGAGTTGCAAAGGAGGTGCAATACTTTAATAACATTGATAGAAAGAGAGAACATGGAACTGGAAGAAAAAGAAAAGGCAGAAAAAAGGCGGCGAGGAAAAACAGGTACCCCAAAAGGACAGAAGAGAAAGGCTGACGCTATGGACAATAGGGGTCGACCAAAGAAGAAAAAGTGAATCTCTTAATGAAAAACCAGACAAAGTGAAAATCCAGACAAAGGACCAAATCAATGTAATGCTGAGATTGCTTGTGATTTTCCTACAGTTTTGGGCATTTGAGGAACTTGTTTTAATTAAACCCATCATCCAACTGTGGTTCACAACACATTAATTGTCTTAATACCAGGGGTGTCCGTGACTTGTTTGTTTCAGATAAATATACCTTTGGAATACTTACAATGTAGTTTTATCAGTTGTCAGTTGTGCATGTAGTTGGTGTCAAACGTAAATTTGTATTTTAAGAAAGTTTTTTAATGTATTCATATACCATGATTGTATATAACATTAGATAATCATTCAGAAATCATTCATTATTATTTTTCTCATAATTTTATCAACCTCCATCATTCATATAATAATTGTCATAGAGTAATAGTGCACAATCATTAAATATTCAGAAATATTATTTATTTTTTGATTAATTTAGATTTTGGGGCAGTTGTTGGTGATTTATTGTCATCTGCAGGTAGTAGTGTTTCTATCTTGGGTTATGATTTATGCAAACACCCATTCTGACCAGATTCAAACTTCATGGTGTTCCTCATCTTGATTGATGGTACAATAAAATGCTTGTATGTGATAGCAAAATAAGGATAAACTCAAGTTAGATTGAAGAATTCAACATATGAGAAATTGAGGATTGCCAAAAAATGTCATTAAATAGGATTCAAATTTGAATTCCTGGGTATTGAAGAAAAAGAACTGAATGCATTGCTCTATTTAGCAAAGTTATTCCTCCACAATTATGAATTTTGTGGCCTCTGGGTTGGATTTCTGGTTTTAGTTGGGCTAAATTGACTTAATATTAAATGTACAATTCTTTGAAAATCTCAGTTCCTGGGTATTTATCAGGTAAACTATGCACATGGATTATGCATAAATGATTGATTGTATATTGTTAAACGTCCCATTCGAGAATTTTTCACTCGTACAAACAAGGATTATCAAGCAGGATTTTTAAAAAGAAATGTAATGCAATTTTGTTGTATAAGGCCTTTCTGATACATCAAAAAATGGGCTAGTGTTGAAGAGGAAATGCTCATTAATGGTCATGACAATTTCATTTCATAAGCAATTTGTCCAGTACGAGCTGCTATTGTTTTCCATTGCAGAGTTGTGGTCTGGACAAGGTTCCACAAATTTAGCTTCATATAAACCTTAATTGTCCTCTCTCCAAATGGGTATGGCTCTTCAAATAACTTTTTTTTTTACGATCCACACAGTTAGTGCTTAAAACTTTAAAGACGAAATAAAAACTGCACACAAGAATGTTTCACATTTTGACTTTATTGACTTTGACATCCAGGCATGTTCCATATCACTCTGTTCATGCTTATTTTCACTCTGTTCATGCTTATTTTACGTTAAAACTCCCAATCTGCAGTAGATCCTTAACAGGAGGCATGCTATAAGTTAGTTTTCATAAACAAATTGGATTTCACCTGTCATTCCTTCGTCATAATTTTATAGGACTATTTCTTTACTCACTAATAACAATCTTCTGTGACAAAGCTAATTGAAATGTCATTAAATAGTGTTGAAAAATTGAACATAGAGACTTTATTTTATATCATTAATTCTAAGATTTTGTATCCCTGTCTAGAAAAAATACACAAGAAATCAACAATGCACACAACAAACAAGCTTCTCTGTCCAACACTGACAATAAAGCTGTCCTTATTAACACACTGCAGTAAACCAGAGATCTCCCTATATTTTATGCAACTCCAGCAAGAAGTACTAAAAATTCAGACAGTATACATCTCAAGTGAAAGGGACTAGATTTTGAAGATCTTTTCATGCACAACAAACTTCTAACCATGGAATCTAAATACAAACTGAACATAACCTGTTTGACAATAGCTATTTTGTTTATTTTTGCATGCATAAAAGAACCCTCTAACACAGTTTATAAAATGTATCTGCAACATTTTCTGAGTCTCCTACAGGTATGTATGGCAACAGAGACAATTCATATGCATATCACTACTAACCAAATGTATTTGAGAGAGTAGTTCTTAACAAAAAAAGGCTTTCCTTACAACATCAAGTCAACAATTATGATGACTGGCACCTACTCTTCATTTTAACACAACAAATGCCTGAATCAATCCAATAATACAGGCTGAAATAATCTCCCTTCCTCTTTGTGTAGGATTTAAATAGGAAGGAAGGACCTTTACTAACAAAAACGAGGTAAAAAAAAAAACCATCAGCACTGTATAAATTTATGACTCTTGGAGATAAACATTCTGGGTTTAAAAAATTTAGATAAGTGTACATGAACAGCCACAATGTTTTATTTTCCAAATACAAGTATTTCCATCATTATTTTGATGTAAAGAGTCCTAAATATTAGTACAGTTTTGAATCAGGGATCAAGACATTCATTTTTATTGCTTGACAAATTGGCAAAAATAACTGTGTCACCATTTTCAATGGGTTGAAAGTTATTTCATTCCGATTATTGAAATTCAAAATCAATGAACATAGAATGGTTGCAAAAAATTTAAAAATTCCATGCTATGGTGGGAAAATAGTACATGTATTTTTTCATATTTCGCAATAGAAATACTGCACAGAGCTTTGCAACTACACATACTGGTACATGTATACTGTAAATGTATTTTATTTTTTGTTCAATAATAGGCGGAAATTGATTTTTTTAACGGCTTAGCGGAAATGAATTAGCATACTCTAGATGTGCTTTAAATAAACATATGTAAACAAGACAGTTGGCAATGTACTTGATTTAGCGGAAGATGCTAAAAGACGCTAAATAGAATACACGGCCAAATGTAATAAGTTGACAGTATTCAATGCACCATCTGGTACATGTATATATAAGCCATCATGGTTGGACATCTAATATTGGATTGAAATACTTTTGGTAAGGTTAAGGGGATTTTTATCCCAAATTGTTTTAACTGTTTCACATAAAATTATAAAAATCATGTCTTGCAATATAAAGGATGCAGGCAATATACATTTGATGTATAAACAGATGTGGCAATAAAAGTTAACATTATATATCACAGCATTCCAAAGCCTTTGGAGTAATCCACTGCCTTTTCTAATCTATCTTTCAGCTTTTCTTTGGTGCTATAATCTGGCAGAAGCAACACATTAAAACAAGTGTGAGCAGTTGGTAATCTGTAAATAGAAAATTAAGGTATTTAATAAAATTTTCAATGTATTACAATTGACAATCAAAGCAACGAGATTTACAATTGCAATGTATTTAAAATAAAATTGAAACTTAGTGTACATATGAAATTACATGCATGATGAAACAAAATTGTCCTTCCCTGGCACTAAGCTCTTAGCACACATGTATTACAGTGGATCGCAAATTATAAAGTATAAGACACCACCAGGGCAGGAAAATCTTTACCTATCTGAGTCGGGACCGTTCCTGGCGATGATAAGTTTGATTTTTGTCAGACCTCCTACAGGAACCCTGTCTGTTCCAGTTGTAAATTGCAATAATCGTCTTTTCTGGTCTTCTGAGAATTCATGCACAATTTCCCAAAAATGCCTACAAAGTTTAAAATACATGTATACAAGTACATTTCATAAACATGCTATTATTTTGTTAATATATACATGTGGCAGTGCATAAACTGTAAAACATGTACCTACAGAAGCAGTATTCTTATTTATAGCTGATCTAAATTCTAATTACATTGTATTTATCCTATAATCCACAAAAAGAACTTTTGCTACGCATGTTAGGCCTTCTCATTGTGTGAAACAGTGTAAGAGGCATTTTCATGTTTTTGCTACATGTTAAGTACATAAAACAGTAAACAATCTTGGAAAATGCTTCCCTTGATAAATAAGATTTTATTTCAATAAAATGACTTCATGTTCATTTAATGCTACAGAAATATTCTTTTAACATTTACCCAGTATTCTCACAAACTAATGCATTTGAAAACACAATTCATGTCAACAGCCATGTCTACATACATGAAAGGCCTACAATTCAAGTACAGTACATGACTGTAAATATTTTAAGATTCTGAATAATGGACATTACTTGATTGTTGGTGAATCAGCTGTAAAACCTCCATCATATTCTGTTGACTTTTGTAGATCATAGAAATCAAAATGCTGTAAAAAAAAAAAATATACAGTTAATAATTAAAAACTCTCACTTTATGAGTCTCCTGACCAAATTGTTGTGGATGCACTGCTTCATCATGTATTTTTAAGTTATTAAAATTTAAGATCTAATTTACTAGCTATTAAGCAGTTGCATCTGAAACCAAATTTGTTGAACATTTGATAAATTTTTGCTCTCTTATAAGAAGCAGTGAGAATGGAACTGAATTAAGTTTTCTCACCGTGCTTCCACAGATCAAAAGTTCCACTTCCTCTGGTCGGAAGAGAATGCGTAGCGGACTCTCATTGGTCACCAGGTTAAATCCACGCTTAAAAGCTCGGAATTGTTTCTCAATGGATTTGTTGAGCATGAAATCAGAGTACATCTCCACGAATTCCTACAACAAATAAATATACACATGTACAAAATTTTATAATTCACAAAATCATTCATGATAAAACCAATTTGGAGACTGGTGAGAAAATTTTAAACTTATACTTCCATGTACTTTTAAATAATTAGATGAAGTCTAATATGAGATGGTAATCAAAATACACAAACATTAGACTAAATAAAAGTGTGAAAAAGATGTTCTTCAAAAAATTTAAGCTGAAAATCCCTCTACGTGTACATTCGAGGAAGTCAAATTAAGATAATATTTCAAATTTACTCAAGGTTAGCTTAATACATGTATATTGCTTTGCATCATTTCAAGACAAAACTAACCTCTTTGTTTTCATGATTGACATGTATTTCCCCTCCCCCTTCTTTGAGTTCATGTGTCAGATCACACCCAAATACATCTTTATATCCGACTTTAAATGGCTGCATGAACACATCTTCTATATCCTCTCCTTCATACTCCAGCATGTTTAGTAGACTAGTATACAAGGTCTGTACAAAAGAAAGCCAAATTTTTAGAAAGTGAACATAGTGACAGATAAATGTTCATGTGTTATAACATTAGTACATGTAGTACACAACTTCACATTGAAAATAGTCAATTTTAAATTACTGATCTAAGCCACTTTCTGTCAACTTTAACCCAGAAAGAAATGCTCTAGACAAGAATCTGAAGAAAAAAACACACTCTGGGGACAAAAATATTGTCTTAAAATTCAATTAAACACAATGAAAGTGCAGCCTACCGGATCTAAGTCTTTGAGGTCTACAAATCTGCCTTTCTTTCCCATGAGCTTGCGGTACACTACTGAAGGAAAATGGATATCTACAATGGTACTGTTATAAATGGCTAGTCCCAGCACTATTCCAATAAGAGTAAATTGGCCATCATTTTCAAATGATGTTGGGTTAAACCAAAACTGCCTGGTTTGTTCGTTGTATGTGAACATTCCTACAAAAAAGAAAGAAATGAAATTAAGATAGCAAATATAAAATGTTGCTCTAAAAAGCAATGTACTTTATACCAACCCTGTCCCAGTTTAGGACAGACAGGCCCCGAAAGCAGATTACACTGTCCAGGGTACATGTATTTCAAGTTTTGTAACAACTTACCAAAATCTGGATTGAAGATTTCTTCTACAACAAGCTGGAAGAACTCTTTAGACACTCCCCCTTCATCCATTGCATGTTCCCCTTCAAATTCCACGATCAGCTGTTTTTTCAAGTCTTGGGGGTTGTCCATAGCTGTCATTTCCAACTATCAATTATATCAAACAATCATTTGATCTACTTTGATATTTTACATTATTCAAATTCACCTGTATATCATGTATATTTCAAAGAACAAACAGTTGATAACTCTTATACCATGTTAAAGTTAATATCTAAATAGTTCATACATTTGACTTACTATGTACAGTAAAAAAATTACAACATACATTAATAATTTCTTCTTTAAATGCTTGCAATTAAGCCCCCATCTGACTTACATTAACTAAGGCATCGTCTATGAGGTGATCTCTCCTCACTCGAAGTCGTAAAAAAGGAGTAGGGGGAAGTCCTCTAAGGAAAGTGTTTAATATGGAAGATCTTCTCTCATTAAACATTCTAACCCTGTTGTCATAATACATACACATATGCTTAGAAGCAGTACTTAATATAAAATTGTGATTCATAAAAGAAAACTTGGATTCCAACTTGTTCTTATAGTCTACTTCAATGTCAACATATTCATTCAGAAGTTCATTCACAAACTCATCGTATGGAACTGAGGGCTTGCGACAGTCTAAGACTGATACTTTTAATTCCTGAGCCAGCGGATCATCCTTGGGTTTGATCAGGTCTTTGTGTTCATGTCCCACCGCTCCACCATGAAACATGTCCTGTAAACTTTCTTCTGTCTCATTTGTTTCCTTCTCCTCGGCCAGAACAGCATCTGGGTCTAACCCTCCTCCTATGATGCTAGCATAGAACAGAATCTTCATCACTTTTGTTGCGCCCGCGATGCCTTCATCGTCGTTAAGTTGGTACATACGCCCCCAGCGGCCATGGTTTTGTGCTATTCTGACAGTTATCACTTGATGAAGAGTTCTCGTCATTTGCAGCAGCCATTCAGCTCCAAATGTCGACCAGATTTTGGCAAGTTTAGCTTTTCCTGAAACATCCATGTGACCAAGTGCCTTGCAGAACTCTGGAAATGCATTCTCCAATAAATCTACATGCTCGTCCAGGGGAATTTCCATCACAATCAAAAATATATTTATGTAATTTGGATTTAGATCCAAAGGTCTTCTATATCTGAGCTCCATTTCCACATTCTTTGACAAACTAGACAGAGCATTCACAAGAGCACCTTGATACGGAAGGTCTGGAATCTTCATTAAAGCATGAAAAGTTCTCCGCACTGCCTCCAAGTCTAGAGATAGAGCTGTTTCTCTGTCAGAAGTACTGGACTGAATGCTTGCTTGTTCATACCCTTCTTTCTCCTTCACAGGGCCGGTTGGGTTTGTTGTCACCTCTTTTTTACGGAAACTCATGATGAGTGAGTCTGCATTATTAAATGTGGCACCAATCACTCGGATCAACTTGGACCAGTTATTTTCCTCCTCACAATCTTTGATTAACTTTAGAACTTTCTCCTCTGTTAAATAGTTTATCGTTTCAGCAGCTGGAAAGCAAGTTGTAAATATGGAATTAAGATTATTGTCAAATCAAGTACAGAACAAATCTTTCACTTCTGCATTTAAATATTTTTGATAATTGTTCTTTCCAAATTTAATAAATTGAATGTTCTGACTCTCTTTACTAGAATAAAATAATACAATAGGCCCATGGGCCACATCGCTCACCTGGGCACTGTGGCTAGGAAAAAGTAGAAATTAGTTTATTATTGAAAAGTTAAATCCAAAAGTAGTCCCTTGACCAATCATGGCTTTGTTATTCTTCAGAAGAAGATATTTAAAGAATTTTTCTATATATTTCTATGTAAAACTTTGGTCGGCCACCCCAAGGGGTCATGACTTGAACAAAGTTAAATCTACACTACCTGAGGATGCTTCCATATAAATATGATCAATTATGACTTTGCTATTCTCGAGAAGATGATTTTTAAAGAATTTTACTATTTATTTCTATGTAAAATTGTGGTTGGCCATTTTGGCCCCGCCCTACCCCCAGGGGTCATGATTTGAACAAATTTGAACCTACACTACCTGAGGATGCTTCCATTAAAATATGATCAATTATAGCTTTGCTATTCTTGAGAAGATGATTTTTATAGAATTTTCCTATATATCTAAATGTTAAACTTTGGTCGGCCATTGTAGCCCTGCCCTATCCCCGAGGGTCATGATTTGAACAAACTTGAATCTACACTACCTTAGGATGCTTCCATATAAATATGATCAATTATGGCTCTGTTGTTCTTCAGAAGATATTTAAAGAATTTTTCTATATATTTCTATGTAAAACTTTGGCTGGCCATTTTGGCCCCGCCCTACCCCCAGGAGTCATGATTTTAACAAACTTGAATCTACACTATCTGAGGATGACTCCATAAAAATATGATCAATTACGGCTTTGCTATTCTTGAGAAGATTTTTAAAGAATTTTCCTATATATTTATATGTAAAACTTTGGTCGGCCATTGTGGCCCCGCCCTACCCCCAGGGGTCATGATTTGAACAAACTTGAATCTACACTACCTTAGGATGCTTCCATATAAATATGATCAATTATGGCTTTGCTATTCTTGAGAAGAAGATTTTTAAAGAATTTTCCTATATATTTCTATGTAAAACTTTTGTCGGCCATTGTGGCCCCGCCCTACCGCCAGGGGTCATGATTTGAACAAACTTGAATGTACACTATGTGAGGATGTTTCCCCATAAGTCTCATCTTTCCTGGCACAGTGGTTCTTGAGAAGAAGATTTTTAAAGCATACCACCAAATTTTCATTAATTCCCAATTATTTCCCCTTGAATGAGGGCTTGGCCCTTCATTTGAAAAAACTTGAATCCCCTTTACCCAAGGATGCTTTCAGGCAAGTTTGGTTGAAATTGGCCCAGCGGTCCTTGAGAAGAAGTCAAAAATGTGAAAAGTTTACAGACAGACGGACAGCTAGACAGACGGACGCCGGACAAAATGTGATCAGAAAAGCTCACTTGAGCCTTTGGCTCAGGTGAGCTAAAAAGTGTATCAAATTTCTACTTTGATTTCAAGAATTAAAGAACACTACAAGGTATTAAATAAATGACTACAAATCTACAAATAGCAAAAAGTTATTAGGGGGAGAGGGGTGAGGATACATCTCAATATGCTCAAATCATCAATCTTAGTTCTAATGCTATTTTGTAAATCTGCATTCTGATTGGCTTTTGCACTTTTATTTGAGGCAGTTGAATGAGCTTTTTTGAGACAAAAGTTTTTTAGTACAAAATCTAAATAGAATCCAGCAAACTTCAAAATCAAGCATAAAAAAATTAAAATGTGAACGTCAAAATAAATGTATAATTTTTTTCAGAATTGGAATAGCAATCTTCTTATTTGCTAATTGCGACCATTAAAGCTGATTTAACAGTCACAAGCATTTGTTTTATCTGCTCCACTTGTGCATCATAATAGTATTAAAAATCAGTTTGTGACTTTTTAAATCAGCATTAATGATTGCAAATAAAAAACTTTTTTAAATTTCAATTTTGTTTAATATTTACCTCTTTAAAATTAAATACCATGAAAACAAAACTAGAAGTTGATAAAACTAAAAAGCAT
The DNA here is from genome assembly GCA_003671525.1 of Saccostrea glomerata. Lineage (NCBI taxonomy): Eukaryota > Metazoa > Mollusca > Bivalvia > Ostreida > Ostreidae > Saccostrea > Saccostrea glomerata. Next base: position 2,349,944 of record PRKT01000011.1, on the reverse strand, counting down.
AAATAAAAAATTAAAATTTTGAATTTTGGGAATGACCTTGACCTTTGACTCTGAAAAAATCTGCAAGGTCAAGAGTCAGATTGCAATTAACCCCATGCCTCTACGACTTATAATTATAAGGATATGAGGTTTTATACTAAGCACATAGACATTAAGGTGTGATAACTTATTTAAGGGGTCATCAGATCCTTTGCACCGAAACTCTAAAGTTGTGTCTAAAAACCTGTAAGACATTAGTGAAGGTTTCATGTCTCTACGATTTACAGTCTCGAAGGAGTAGCGATAACAAGTTTTTTTGCACAAGTGGCAATAACTTTTAAAAGGGTCAGACTTTGGGGACAAGAAGGAAATCTTCGAAAGAGTTTCAAGAGTACATATTAAAGACAAAATGTAAATTGTATATGTTTAAGGATTTCAGAGCTATAGAGAGAAATTTATTTCTCATATTTGGAATGACCTTGACTTTTGACCTTGATATAAATTAATAAATCTTATACAGTTGGTTTCATGTCTCTGCGACTTCTGGTTTTGAAGATCTTTAATTTTTTGTGAAATTTATCAATTTTCTGAGGAATAAGTCATTGAAGGGGTCAAAGAACTTTCACAATGATTAGACTGAAAAGTCTCCTAAATTAGTCAAAGACGTTGGTAAAGGCTTTGTATCTCTATGTTTAACGGTATTGGAGGAGTAGCAATAACAAGCTTAACAGTGAAAGGGGCAATAACTGCAGAAGGGGTCGAAGTTCAAACATAGGGGGTCGTTTTTCGGAATAACTTTAGATTTCCAGTATCATGAACTAAAAATTTTTCGATGAGTCCTACTGTCTAAAAAGCTAAGGTCAGAAATAAAATAAAAAACAAGTATTTCAAGAGGTCTTTCCACAGAAAGGTGGAAAGACCTAATTAGAACTAGTTTTTTTGTTTTGTTTATTAACTATATATTGAGAATATTTTTTGGAATTTTTATTTTTTTAATTTTGTTATTATTATATAACATTACTAATGTAAAAGTCCTTCCTCATCAAATGTATATTTTTGTACATGTATCACTATCAATAAAAGTAAATTTATATGAATGTTTGAAAGAGTGGGTGAAAGAACATGATACAAATGTTTAAAAATATCATAAAAAGCTGAGCACAAGGAACTTCAGAAATAAAAATACTCAGAACTTCCTCATTTTCAGACATACATAGCATATTTGCTATTTATATAGGGAATCAAATAAACATGATAAATGTCTAAATAAAAAATGTGAAGTGAAGTGAATTTTGAATTGTTGATAGAACTCAGTAGAGTCAAATTTCGCTTTGTAATTCATACTGAATATATAAAGAATGGGTGGACTTAACGCCCTATTTTGGATCTTTTTGAGACTACTCTAACAAGTTGAAAATAAAGTGAATCCAAAATATATTACAACCACTAGAAAGAGCGACGTATACATGGTTATTTTAGCTAGAACATATGTACAACAGCAATGCCTTGTTGCCATGAATTAAAATTGAAACAACGATACATTAGTGTTGTCTTCCGGAATTTGACATGTACCCGGAGTGGTTTTTAGGTTGCGCTATCAATATTAATAGGAGGCGGGGCTATCGATCGGTGTCATTGTTGACATATCTCTCTCTCTCCATCTCTCTCTCTCTAGAAATTCGAATACGTGTTTGGACTATTTCAGCGATGTCATTATGATTTTTTTTAAAATGTGAGGACACGCAAAATTAAAACAGCATTTAATGTGCTAAATTCTGAAAACGGCACCAAACATAGTGATTTACATCTAGGTCAGGCTGAAGAATACAATGTAACCGTTTCCACAAGTACACTCGCAGGTGGAAATCACGTGATGAATTGTAATATTTAACAGGTCAATCGAAGTCGTAACAATGGAAGCGAGAAGTTTGTTTGGAACATGTTTTTTGTTAAATTAGGTGTGAGCGCACGTTTGTCGGCTCTTCTCCTTTTAATATGACATCATTTTGTTCAATATACAACTACAGTTTTCATAAGAACAGCCGACAAACATGCGCTGACTATGTATTCAGACGATGAAAAATGCGTGACCCTGATTATCTATTGATATTCAACAAATATTCAGGCACCATGCCTTCGATATTTATTTAGTTTACCTCGAAAAGAGCATTCTAAATTCAGATATGTACCATAAATACACAGTTAAGATATCGGGGGTTTATATGATGGAAAAAAATTAACATTTTATGAAACTTAAATTTGCGGTATTTTTTCTGGCCAGTTAAGTCCACCCATTCTTTGTTTAAATAATGTATGGGTTTTCTTTACAGTCAGTTATCTGCTATGGTTAAAAAATAAAGAGTTAGAGAGTCATAACCTACCAGAGTTTGAATAGGTTTTATGACATTATACATGGACTTTGTAACTTGGCAGATTTTATGACATTGCATGTTGACATTATAACCTACCAGAAGTTGGAATAGGTTTTATGACATTGCATGTTGACTGTTGTGAAAACAGAGCAGTTGTTTGCCCTTTAGAGGAGGAGGGTTTTTCCTCTGTGACAACCTTTGCTGTTGGTGCCTTATCTTCGCTGCTGACTTTTGAAGGTCCTGCTACATTTTCAGCGCGTGGCACTTTGCTGGGCTGTGATCCACACAAGTCAGCTTTACCCTTGAACAAGTCAATAGCCTTGATGGCCAGTTCATTCTTTGTTTTATCTTTAAATGCAAAGGAGGAGCAAGAGGCACAGTCTTCATTCTGACAATTCTCATTTCCACATCCATCTGTAAGCTGATAGTAATACTTCTCTATCATCTGCCTTGCTGCCGCACGTTTCCTATGGAAGAGTTTTATATAGAATATATATACGGGTAAACGACATTCTCTTTAATACAATAAGGTTAAGATCAAAGCAAGCATAAACTAAATGACAACACTGATGAACTTCAAGTATGTCCAATATTTTTTTACAGTATCAAATGCGGAGGCAATAATTCTGTTCTCAACTTTTAATTTTAAATTTACTTTTAAAATTTATACATCACTTCTCTGTCACTTACATTCCGTCTTCTTTTTCTGGAATTTGTTCTGACAAAGAATTGGGACCCCTGAAAGGAAAAGCTTTTAAGTTACAGATATATACCCAGTAAATAATCATTCTTTTAAACAAATTACAGTATGTTTCAATCATTTAAAAAAATGAAATAGAGGCCTTATACATTTAACTATGACAGTTTTTATTCATTTGATAAAATTATCTTTGTTGTTCTCAATAACTTTTCTTCTTAATTTCACTAAGTTTTCTGTTTTCTCTGCATTTTTTTCAGAAAACATGGATGATATTCAAATGTATACATCATTTTATGCAAACTGTTTACAGACGGAGACTTCTACTTTTATTTATAGTGAGCGCAGCAAGTGGTGCAAAGCACCGCTCATCAAGCAACGCCTGGGCGAAGAGGAACTTTGCACATGATGAAAATGATTTTTTATGAGTAGATATATGCATTTGGCTGCAAACTTTGTTCTCATGGTTACGAGAAATTCCAAGAAAAAAAGTTAAATTGCTATGATTTGAAAGATGAATCATTTATGTTGACGGTGCAACCGTCTATGGGTGATCACAGATATTCATTCAGTTTGAATTTAGATTGGGTTCGTCAAACCACACGTGACATTTTAATGGTTTTGTACTGTACCCTAATCGTAACCTTGTTAGTAAAGGATAAAAAGAGGGTTTAGTCTAAGTACAAAAGTATCACCTAAACACAGAACCATTATAGCGAGGGCAGCGAGCGTCGCAAAGCGACGCTCGTAACTGCGAGCTCTAACGACAACGCCTGGGCGAAGAGAAAATTCGGACTACTGCACATTCATTCTTTAGAATTTTTTGCTGCAGTAATTTTGACCCACAATGCATCACTTAGCAAAGTTGCGTTCTCGCGAGAATGACGGCAAATGTTCAACAAAAAGTTTACTCGCCTTGATTAAATGGATACATATTGAAGATAAATTGTAAACGTAACTTTTTTTATTAACTTTCAGCACTGTTCAGTTTTTACTTGGTATTTGTAACTTACATACGACGTCATGTGACATCAGAGTCTAGACGCACTAAACGTCACGTGCGGTTTGACGAGCCCGATCTAAATTAAAACAATAGAAGAGTTTGCGCTCGCTCTAACGGTCGCACCGTCAACATATTATATTTCTTGTCATATATGGGGAGAGGGGTGGGAAAGGCACCAGGGGGTGGGGGATCCTACCATTTGACAATGTACACAATGAACATTAACTTGACAGTTGTGTAGAGATAAAACAGAAAGCAATCATACATTTGTTTTAGCGGTGTCATTTATTTACTTTCATTTCAAAATGCCGTTTGGTAGCACAAGGAAATGAATGTGAAAGCCAAAACATTAAATACCTTGCGGCAGAGATTCCACTTTGTTCAGAATTTTTCTCGTCTGGGTTCATACGAAGTTTTTAGAATCTGATGTGAATTAGGCCGTCCATACTTCCATTTCATGTATGCAGAAATAAGAATAGATGATTATGTCACCACATCAGTTGTTTTTCTGTCGCCATCTATGAATTCTCGCACAGATGTTTTAGGCGAGATTTAAAAAAAAAAACAATAAAATTTTTAATTCTACATAAGAAAGTTTCTTTATTTGAAAAAAAATGTAAAATTTAATCGATGCAATCTTATTTTATTTTTTTAAAAAACAAAATAAACTAATTCCACGGTTGACTGATTTCATGGCTGCGCCCATGATGAATGCCGACGTTTGACGAAAGAGCCTGACGTGTGCAGTATTATGAGTATGAGAACCTCTGAATCTTAGCAGTAGTTAACTAATTGAATTATTCTTCTCTTTTAGATAGTCTTAATCTTGCCATGGTAAAACATTCAAAGATAATTAAGTAATTAACTGTATGACAGAATTTAATTTTAGGGCAGACTAAGAACAGGTCCAGGAAAATCACTAGCTATATAGCTTTATTTACGTACATAATATAGCTTTATTTAGCTATTTTGGAATAAGTTTCTGTTTTATGAAAAGCAGACAAAAAGTCACTTGTAAATTATGGCTGATATTTTTTTCAAAAGGTTTGATATAAACAACCTAGGGCATAGATAGTAAAAACACTGCCTCTTTTACACACTTTTTAACCAAAAAATGCATCTCTATTGTTTGGATAGCTGGAAGTGCGGTGCGTCGATTTACCTAACAGGACCCAAAAGAACCCAAAAGGACCTAAAAGGAACCCAAAAGGACCCAAAAGGAAATTAAGAACAACCCAAAAGGACTTCAAATAAAGAGAATAAATGGATATATAATTAACACTTTATATTTTATCAAAACTAAAACAAGTTTTTTGAGGGGAAATTGTGTGTTTGGGGTTGGGACCCATCCCCGATACAATATGCCTAGAACATGTCATGAAATAAAACTTATTTCTTCATTCATGAAATATCATATATTAAGATATGGTAAAATAGAAGGAGAAATAGAATGATACTTTGTTAATTTCAGCAAAAAGAAATCAAAGCATATCTGACTAGATTTAGTGTTTAATGTGTTATAAAAGTTATATGTTATTTCTTTAGAAAAATTGCAACAATATAAATGTATGTTTTTGTCAACTTTTAGATAAACTTATAATATAATATTCATGATTTAATTCAAATTATTCATTTTCAATGTATCAAAATATATTAATTTTAGTCCTTTTGGGTTCCTTTTGGTGCGGTGAGGCATGACTAAGTGTGATTGCCTTGCATTGTGCTCAATTATTACCAATCAATTATCTGGTTCACCAAAACTGTTTTTCTTTGTTAAATTAGCTGCTTACTCACAGATTAACTATTATACATAGCCCCAAAACTTTTAGATCTTTGATTGCAATTGCACAAAAGGAGAAACATTTTATAAGTGGGTTTTTGTTGAATTGTTTTTAGTCCATTTCAAAGTTGAAAACTAATATTGCCTCATTATGTGACTTTTTGTCTGCTTTTCCATAATACAGAAATTTACTCTGAAATAGCTTAATAAAGCTATATTATATAGGTAAATAAAGCTATATATATAGGTAGATTTAGCTATATAGCTAAATAAAGTGATTTTCCTGGACCTGAAGAAGTAACAGACATATTTAACCTATTGGCTCAAACAGCAAAGGTTTAGGTTACTGGTTTAAGTCTTATTGCGGACACCTCTTAACTACTTGGTATTTGGTGCTCAACACACTTAAACAGTAAGAAATAGTTAGACATGTTTGTATGAGTTTTCCAAGCTGTTAATGTTATGCCAACAAATGTTGCTAAATGAGTGAATCGGATGTTAAGCTCGCTGGATCGACTGAAAAAATTGGGATGTAAACTAGACGGTCTGATTAAAGCCATTCCCAACTATTTCATTTCGTTCCTACAGATGAAATGAAATAGTAGGAGCTGGCTTTAAATAGTCAGACTGGATGACCAGAGAGCTACAGTGCCACCCATAGAAAATACTGTATATTAATCGCACACAATACGCATGATGAGTTGCTCTTGATTTTTGATTAATTTCTCCAATTCTAATTATTTCCAAAAAATTCTTTAATAGTCCTCTATCAAATACTTTGTTTTTGTAGGCATCTCATGAAACACATTAGACCATCATGAAAATGTTCTGTACTTATGTAAAGGATTGATACTGTACTGCTATACTATTTGATATAAACTTGCTAAAATTAAGTTGACCTACTTTTTAGATATAAAGAATGGCTCATCTTCCATCACATCTGAAACCAAAGGGTCGAGGAAGAGGAAGAGGGAGCAACTTCAGTGCTACAAATAACACCAATGTTAGTTCTCTATCACCAGGTAAATTTTCAATAGTCTTTCTATTCCTAAGCAGCAACTGAATAATTCAATCTTTAGCTTTTCTCTCTTCCATATTTCTTTTTCACAAGTTTTTCAAGGCCAAAGAGATTATCATAGATTTTTCTCTATGAGGAAGAAATCTTATGTTTTACTAGTACTTTAAATATGTTTTGAAGTCTGCTCTTCTATTTATTCTATTGTCTGAAAGAGTATATTTTTTCATCATTTGAAAAAATTACCCTCTGATAAAGAGGGAGAACAAATATTGTTTTTATAAGGGCTAATAAGGCACAGTTAATCTTGAACAAAATACACTGTACACTACACCATGCTGAATGGAAATCACTTTGCTGTGCATATGAATTCATTGAATGTGTTTTCACTATAACATTCTAACAAGTTTTAGTGTATCAAGGTTAAAATACTGGTACATGCATGTATATAGAGAAAAAGAATTTGGGACTTCAACTAACTTTGACATGTCCATTGCATTCAAGATATTGGTGTTGAAGATATGAAGTTCAACTGTAAATGTTTATTTTGAATTATGAATGTCTTGTTTTCTATCCCCATTGGAAAAAAATTCTTTTGTGCACAATTTTTAAAGAAATCAGTGATTTTCTCTTTATTAATTCATAACCAAGTGTACATTTTCTTTTGAAGGCAAAAATGCAGAAAAGTACAAGAATGCAGAGGAAAAGTTTTTACAGGCCAGTACGGCTCACCAGCAGGCCATCCAGCAACATATACAACAGGAGGAGAAGGAGGAAGAGGAAGAAGACATAGCTGATGACATCATCAACACTGTGTTTAAATCTTACTCCTCTTTGTACAGTATGTCAAGACCAGTACAACTTTTATCTACCTCACCTCTTTGTACATAACATATTTTAAGGACCTTCCAAATTTTTACTCTGTTTTGCGTCCATCCATTATTCAGAAACCTAACTACTTATTCACGTAAAAAAATGAAACAAGCTGAAAAACACAGACTTTAATCTTTGCTATTTAGAGGATCTGATTACATTATTCTATTTTTCTCACAGAAAGATACAAATATTTTTTTCATTTGAAAAATCAAGGTATTCATGTATACATATGTTGACTGGTTCAAAAGACATTGACAAAATTCAAAGGTTTCTGCCATATAAATCAATTTCATGAGTGCTTTTTGTTTTAATCTTGGATATATAGATAAAAAACGTGCAATGGCTTAATCCAATAAGATTCTACATTGTTCTTTTTATATAAGTATTATTGAAAATATCCATTTGATTTGATTTTTCTGCAAAGAAAACATGCATATACTCCAGATTGAAGTGCAAGCATATCTGTTTTTCTTTTTGAGGCTGACAATTTTATTTGCTTTACATAGGCAATGAAGGGGAGACTACTGGAGACCAGGGAACAGCTCAAGAGGACTTAGTACACTCGTACCGATCCAGTTCCTCCGCCTGTCTGATCTGTATTGAAACAATTAAAAAGAATGAGGCTGTAAGTCCTGCATTATCACTTTTGAAACCTTATGAAATCAGTTCTTATCATTTATATATGTAAAAATAGAAATATTAAGCTTTGAAAAATTATACATTAACTACAAGTTAAAAAAAAGGAACATTCTTGGTCAATTGTTCTTTGCTTAGATCTTCTCTGTAGTGACTTGTCTGTGTTGCTGAAATAAACGCAAAGTGTATTCAGTCCAATAGAAAGATTCATTTGAGGATTTTTAAAGGTTTCCATTGCCATCATGAGTTGCAGGGTGTCTTCATTGAAAAGTATAATTTCAAACAAATACATGTACCTGTAACCAGTATAATTACTATGTACAATACACTGTAATATGACAGAAGGCTTTTTCACCAGATCTGGAACTGCAGTGGCTGCTATGCTATGTTCCATATGCAGTGTATCCAGAAGTGGGTACGTGAAGGAATATATCAGCATGCCTATAAAACACCAGACGGACAAACCCCCAGCAAAGACATTCCTTGGCATTGGTAAAGTCTCCAACAGTTGTTTCTTCTTATTTTAAAATTTATTTACTTTTGAAAATAAATTCCCTTAAATGTGTGACAAAAGAATGCTGAATTTACTGCTGTTTTGTAAAATGTCTTACAGTCCTAAATGTAGAACAGAGTACCAGCAAAAAGATTGCCCTTCTAAATACTTGTGCTTCTGTGGGAAGGAAGTGAACCCCAAGTTTGACCCCTGGCTAGTACCTCATTCCTGTGGACAGACCTGTGGTAGGAACCTGAAGCCAGAGTGTGGACACACCTGTCTTTTATTGTGTCATCCAGGTATGTCACTCAGGTGTCATAGGTGAATTCCACACCTGATTTTCCTTTCTTGAAAATACTCTCAGCATCTGTGCTACATGTACTTTTCCAGTTTAAAATGTATGTCTACTTTATAAAGTGAGCTTCATATTTTAGCTGCTTTGGCATGGAAAATGATTTGCTAATTCATGAATACCACTAAGAATTTGTTGATAAATACAATATATGGCATGGAAGTATGTAACATTAATTCATGATTATGAAAACAGCTCCATGCCCACTGATTCCGTTAAATTTTAAACACATCAATTTATGTACATGTATAGTATCTTATAATACATGTATGTTCAGAGGGTAAGTTTTAATGTTTACATATTGTAGGAGCCTGTCCTCCATGCCCTAAAACTGTCACTGTGACCTGTCATTGTGGTAAACAGAAACCTAAAGTGGTCAGATGCAGTGCCAAACAGTGGTCCTGTGGAAAACCATGTAGCAAAAAGCTGTCATGTGGACAACACAACTGTCAACTCCCTTGTCATGCAGGTGATTCAAAGATAAACTTATCCTATAAAGCAAAAAAAAGAAATTCTTATTTTAAAACAAAAAATTTCCCCTGATAAAAATTTCATTTTTTTGGATGTGAAAGGTTGTGTTTCAATTTTTGCAATTGCAGGAGTAGTCAATAATTTATGTTTAAAAATGATGTTCAATCATAGCCACTGAAAGGATGCTTAACTCAGGTTTGCAGGCTTAATTGAATTGATTGCACTTTGCTCTAATTTTTGTTGAAGTACATGTATCTGTGTTAACACTTGTGAATAATTTTTATCAAACAGGCGAATGTGCTTCTTGTCCTAAAACAAGCAAGCAACCCTGTTATTGTGGAAAGAAAGTCACTGTAAGGCCATGTGCCAGCCCAGATTGGAAATGTGATCAGGTAAACCTGCATGTATATCTGTCAAAGATTTGGAAGAAAAATGTGTTCAGGGCTCGACATTAACTTTTTTTCCTACTTGTCCATTCGGACAAGTGACCAAGATATTTACTTGTCCGAACTTCATCTTCACTTGTCCAAAAAAATTTTCAATGAATATTTTATTCTGTCCACTTGAAAACAATTACTTAAATTAAAAAATTAAACGTGCTTGATTTATTAGTGTTGTTATTGATAAATAAGACAAACACATATAAAACAAAATTTTATCTAGATTTCCTGTCCTGACAACTACATAAATGTTCGCAAGTGAATCTGTAATATCAATCAAATATATTCCAAACCCGCAAACGTCGTAAGATCCACGCCATGCAATAGTATGGCTGCAATTAGTGAACATCGATCCCGATCAAGTGTGCACTTACATAGCGATTGATATCTGGATCGAAATTCGGGTTTATGTACTGCTTCCATTTTTTATTCGATAAACTTAATTCAATATTTTTTTTTTATTTTTATTATTATTATTTGAAGACTTCTTTACATAAAAAAATCACTTGTCCGACAAGTGCCCAGCAATATTCACTTGTCCATAATTTTTTTTCATTGGTACCGGACAAGCGGACAAGCGTTAATGTTGAGCCCTGGTGATGATACTGTAGTCTATCATTAATTTTTGATTGATTGCAAAAGATTATTTTATATGGTGATATGAAGAATTTTTAAATGTTTATCTTTTTTCTTAAATTGATAAATTTATGGTAAGTTTGTCCTAAGTTGAATGTAACTATGACCTGGAAATACCGGTAGAAAATGTTATAATTCTACATTACAGCCCTGTGGTAAAACACTTTCCTGTGGAAATCATCTATGTGAGAAGATATGTCACAAGGAGAGTTGTGGGCCCTGTCCAAGATCTGGCCAGCGATTCTGTCCTTGTGGGAAAACAGGTACCAGAGGTGTTCCCTAGAAATTTCAAAAGGCTTGAGATTGAAATTAATTTATGCAGCTTAGAATTTAATTTAGTGATTTTTTTAAAACTTTTATTTCAGAATACAACCTGCCCTGTACAGAGGATGTTCCAACCTGTGGAGATACTTGTGGTAAACTGTTGGATTGTGGGATACATACCTGTTCACAGCGCTGTCACACTGGAAATTGTGGATCTGTGAGTCTGATATAGGCTTAGCTTGAACTGTATTTCTAGTAGGGATGGCAATCGATTACAGAATTGCCAATCGGTTAATCGCGAGACGTTCCGACCGATTAACCGGTTAGTCTTATCAAAAATACACATTTATTTGATAATTATATTTGGTTTTTTTTTTATCTTCTAGAAACTCTATTTCAGAAACAGAAAAAAACACTTTTTTTTAAAGTGATAATCTGTTGATATTTAATCAGAACAATTCGTGAATTTACTTTTTTACAAAAAGAAAAAGGATAAAGAAATCACAAAAAACATGCTTTACGTAGTTCATATTTAACAGTTTTTCAAGTCAATCTACATTCGTGTTACACTCTTCATTGTTGTCGATGTCATTAGAAATTGAAATGAGTTGCCGATTTTTATTTAAGAAAATTATTTGATCGACAACAGCTGATGACAGACGACTCCTAAGTTTGTTGATAATAATTCTGGCTGTAGAAAATATTCTTTCCGATGGCACGGATGTTCCTGGAATTGATAAATATTTTTTGGCCAAGCCGGCGAGATTAGGGAATTGTGTCTCGTGTTCAGCCCACCATTTCAAAGGATCAACACTTTGTGTTCCTTTCTCATTCTTAAACCGCGATAATTCACTCTCTGGTTCATTGGGCTCTTGTTGGAATGCCCTGAGGAAATCTAATGACTGTTTTGCTTTACTTTTTTTTTTCGGCGGTTCCTCGGTATTCTCTGATCGCACGCGTTTTAGTGGCATGTCATCGAGTAAAGATTCGATTTCATCAACGACTAGCTGATTTTGATTTTCCGTCAAAAATTTCAACTGTTTGTAACGAGGGTCTAGGATTGAAGCAAGAAACGGAATTTGGGTGGCCATATCTGCATCATACGGTTGAAAACGTTTCACAAGTTCTTGGCGAATTGTGTCTTTAATTTTTTCTCACAGTTGAGTTGTCGGTAGGATTGAGTACTAAGTGATACTGAAGGAGACCAAAAACAATAGGATACATAACGGAGATAGACACATGTTTTTCAACGCACATATAAGTGGTTATATTTGTGAGAATTTTAAGGACATCAGATACGTCTGACATGAGATCCCATTCATGATCTTTAAGTAGCATTTGTTCATCTCCCTTTTTGGTAAATTTTGAATCTAACATTATATCAGTCACCGTACGTAGCTGTTCAGTGAGTCGCACAAACATTTCTTGCGATGAGTTCCACCTCGTGGCCACATCCTGAATTAATTCATGTTTCGGCAACATTAGGATTCCTTGTCGTTTTCTAAGTTCAGCAGAAACTGTAGTAGAATGTTTGAAATGGCCAACTAATTTTCTTGCACGGGACAATAATTTGGACAATGTCGGTATCTCTAAAGCCCCCTTTACACATAACTGTATGGTATGTCCAAAACAGGGAAGACTTTCGTAGTCCTTAGATTTTGAGAAAGCAGCATCCATATTTCTGGCATTATCATGTACAATAGCAACGACCTTCCCATCCAAATTAAATTCAGAGATTACTTCTTTTAGGCGATTAGAAATATTTTCACCGGTGTGTCTCTCTGGCATTTCTCTTGTAACCAGTACATGGGAATGCATGGTCCAAAGGTCATCAATGTGATGTTCCGTCACTGTAATGTAGCTTTTAATAGCATTCAATGTCCATGTATCAGCTGTCAAACTAACAGTTGAAATCTGGTCCAATTCCTTATTTAGCACTTCTCATTCATCAAAGTACATTTTATCGATTCTGGTTTTTATGCTGTTTCTTGAGAGTACTTTAAAATCAGGAGCAACCAGTCCCATCAATGTCCGAAATCCCTCGCCTACAGAATTTAAAAGAATTTTAGTTAATTTATTTTAAGAGAAGGTACCCCCCCCCCTTTTTTTTAATCAGTGCTGATACTAATTAATATCCTTAATTCTCAGATAAAATCAAATTTCTTACCTTCTACAATCCTTAAGGGCAAGAAGTCTTTCACAATCATATTTGCTATGGATTTATTTATTATCTCAGACTGGGCACCAGAAGGTCTTCGAATTCTCGGAGAAACAAACGAGGTAATGGATTGTGTTTTTTCTGGAGTTGTAATCGTTTCACTAGGATGCTTAGCTTTTAAGTGCGCAAGCATATTTGATGTACCCTCAGTGTAAGTTAATTCCATCGAACAAATTTGACATTTTACAGTTTTTCCATCTAGTTCTCTCTTAAAATATTTCCAAGCATGCGATGTCTTCAATGGCGGCATTTTCAATGACAAAAGGTAGTTAGTACATGTAGTTACACATAAAAACTTAAACAGTATTCAGTAGTGGTTTTATTATCATTCAAGCATGACTAGAGAAACGCCGGTTATGTTCATGTCGGAAAGAGGTCAGTGTTTTAACAGTAATTAGTACTTCTCAAACCGTCCAAAACCCTGGTGTCAATTATAGGGACGACTGTAATTTCTCCAAATTATTATAATTGGACAACTTTGATACCATTTAATAACAGTGTGAGATTTGGAATGAAAAATTACAACTTGATAAATTTTGCTAAAAATACGCATATTTTCATTTTTTGATCCGACTAACCGATTAGAGAATTTGTAATCCATTACCATCGTCCCGACCGATTAATCGATTAAACGGTTAGAAATTGACATCCCTAATTTCTAGAATGAAAAGTAAAATATATTTTCCTACAAAACATACTTTTCTTTTACAGAATGTTTTAGAGATGATTTTTATTCTTTTCTTGCTTAATATCAGGCTTTTCTGTTGTAGTGCCTACAATTAGTAACAAAGAAATGTCGATGTGGACAGAAGCAAAAAGAGGTTCTATGTTCAAAGCAATACCTGTGTGAAACCAAATGTACAGCAATGAGGGACTGCAACAAACACCAGTGTAAGAGAAAGGTCTGTGTGGGGATTAACGGGGGAAGTTAAGATTACTTATTCATATATGTCATTATAATTAACATTTATTTCACATTAATTTTATTTTTAGATTTAAGACAAAAAAGAAGGATGGGGCATTTGAGCATATCTGAGAAACATTTTATGCATTGTATTGCTACAGTTTGCTTCAGTACTTGATGAATATCTAAGAAATGTGGATCTATTAGTAAATGTTCATGTTTTATGTTTCAGTGTTGTGATGGAAACTGTCCTAGTTGTGAACAAGTTTGTGGAAAATTATTAGGCTGTAAAAACCATAAGTGTGCTAGTGGATGCCATAGAGGTAACATATACTGTAAATGTATTATATTTAGTGTGTACGATATTTGGCGGAAATTGAGTTTTGAACAACTTAGCATATATTTAATTAAGAGCATTTCTTATCGTTCTTATTTATGTATATAAGTACAAAACATTTAGCGTTGTACTTGAATTAGCGAAAGTGTCTTTCCGCCAAAAGCGCTATTCAAAGAATACACAGCCAAATGTAATATGTTTACAGTAATATCAATATTTTTTTTAAACTGTGTTTTATGATTGTTAGGGATTTTTTTCCCTGTCTGACAGAGTTTTCTATATTTTGTCTCTATTAATTCAGGACCCTGTTATCCTTGCCCGTTAACTGTACAGATCACCTGCTTCTGTAAAGCGACTCGTATCACAGTGCCATGTGGGAAAGAGAAAGTCACACGCCCACCTCGATGTAACTACCCATGCAGGTAGGTTTGTACATGATACGTTCACAATTTGGATAAATCAAATGGATAAAGATTGTGGGGATATGTTACAGTCATACATGTACTTAATGATGTTGTTAATGACCAGAGGGTATTCCTTGAACCAAAATACATATTATTTCTTGTGAACTAAATCAAGCAATATTGATTAACACTTTTTTCAAGGTCATAATTGTGTGATATTAGTTACATGGTTTTGTAGTGAAAGGGTATTGGATGATACCAATGATAATTTAATTGAAAGGACTTAAATGAACCCCCCTTCTAAAAGCAAAGATAGATAATGCTTTAATTAAGCATTCTAGATGTATACATTTACATGTGCATTTTATTGTTACTATTGAAAAAAAAGATCTAAGAGGAAGATATCAGAAAACTTTATATCATGTTTTTAGAAAACCCCCAATCTGCCATCACTCTAGTCAGATCCCCCACCGCTGTCACTTTGGAGACTGTCCCCCATGTCGCCTGGTCTGTGGAAAACAGCTGGAAGGATGTCCTCACTCCTGTCCCGCCCAGTGTCACTCAGCTGTCAAAATGATCATCAGAGACAATGTAAGTTTTATTAATAAATCCCATGCTTTAAACTGCAATTTACATGTACATATATATTCAAGTACTTTCTACCCAGCTAAGTTGCATGTACTGTGGAATCTTGATTGTCAGAGAAGGAAAGTCTTGCTTATTACGAGACCTACATTTTAAAGATAACCTTTAAACTCTTGTATTTCAAAACTATAATCTATATTAACACAATTGTCATTATTTTCCTCAGACTGTGAGAGCAGGCCCATGGGAGGGTAGACCCACCGTAAAGGAGGAAATAGTGTGTAAGCCCTGCCCACCCTGTCAGTTTCCTATCCCTGTACAATGTCTGGGACTCCATGAGGTAAGCTTTCACAAAACATTTTTAGCTCACCTCGACGAAGTCGAGATGAGCTTATGCTATACCCCTGGCATTGGCGTCGGCGTCCCAGGTTTACTTAAAGTTTTAGGAGCAAGTCCATTCCCAAGTAACTATAAGCCCTACCTGAATCAAACTTGCATGGATGATGCATTTAGGATGGACACTACCAGACTTGCTTCGGATGCTGGATCTGACCTACATTTTGTAGATGAGTGACCAGGTTAAAGTTTTAGGAGCAGGTCCATTCCCAAGGAACTATAAGCCCTACCTGAACCAAACTTGCATGGATGATGCATCTAGGGATGGACACTACCAGACTTGCTTCGGATGCTGGATCTGA
>PRKT01000011.1:2290080-2332759 GCA_003671525.1 Saccostrea glomerata | reverse complement strand
GCTTCGGATGCTGGATCTGACCTACATTTTCATTCCCAAGTAACTATAAGCCCTAGCTAAACCAAACTTGCATGGATGATGTATCTAGGGATGGACACTATCAGACTTGCTTCGGATGCTGGATCTGACCTATATTTTCCATACAAGAGACCAGGTTAAAGTTTTGGAAACAGATCAATTCAAATGAACTTGAAGTCCTTGATATCTGCAGTATTAACAGTTATGAATATTTGTTTACACTATACATGATTTTCATGCTACACGTGTAGAAATGTGTATATGCCATGTAAGGGGTTAAACACAACTTGCAAGAATATTGTTGTTTGGATGAATACTAAATATTAAGAAAATATGATGTGAGATTTGCATAACTTAAACTGATAACATTCGTCGAGGTGAGCTTCGTAATCTTTGATTACCTATGTTTTATAAAACTGTCAAAATGTTGGAGTTTCTGATTTCAAATTCATTTGTGTATAAAGCAGGTTATGTCATTTTTTCTGCAATAGCTGCAACATTATGACAAACAAAGAAGGACATTTTATATTTTATATTAATATTTTCATAAATAATCATATCAAGTGGGTTTAATTAAGTTTAATATTTTATTATTGAAATGTTCATTATTTAATGTTTAACTGTTGAAACAAAAAATCATTACATGAGTTTGCCAAGTGGTGTTTAAATATTTAGTGGATGTAATTATATACATTTTTTTACCAATATTTCTCACTTTTATTGTCTTTATCAACAGATATCTAATTTTCCATGTTCAGAAGTTCGTAAATACTCGTGTGGCAGAAAGTGTGGGCGTCAGCTTGAATGTGGGAATCACACATGTTCTAAAGAGTGCCATCTGGTGACTAATGCCCCAGACAGTATAAAAGTATGCTGAATTTTACAATTCATAATCAATTATCAATTTTGAATTACTCTGTAAAGTTTTGTGTCCAAATCCTCTTGCTCTTTTCACATCACAATTTGAATGTTCTCTTTATTGGGACATTGATAATGAAACCCCCAACAGCATTATTATGAAATACCTTCTTTTGCCAAAAATTATTTCACAATATAAAAATTGGCCATGTATCTGGTTAATGTTGTGGTATGATTGTCATGTTTCACTTTAAAGAAACACATGCTTAAATCCTATTGTGGTGTAGGATACACACACCTTTTTTGACAAAAAGACAGTATAGGTAAAAAATTTGTATTATATTAAGCAAATTGTGGTACCTATATTTTCTGATTTCAGTGTGGAGATAACTGTGAGGAGTGTGAGTTGGGCTGTCAGAAGCCCCGCCCCGAGGGTTGTACCCACATCTGCCCCACCATGAAGTGTCACCCTGGCCCCTGCCCCCCATGTCAGCAGATGTTACGTATGAGGTGCCACTGTCAGATCAGCGTGCAGCACGTCAGCTGTGATGAGTGGATCAGGGACATAGAGAAAAGAGAAAGCCTGCAGTCGTGTGGTGGGGAGTGTCCCAAACTGGTAATGATTTGTTACTGGGGCCTATTTTCTATTGTGATTTACTACTGAATATGAAACAGAGATTATGCTGACTTTAATACACTTGAGGAGTTAGAAAATTTAAATTAAATTCAGCAATCATTTCATATATCTTTGCTTTGCAATCAAATTTTATTAAAACACATTATTTTAATTGAGAGCAAACCTCTAAAAATTTCCTAACAATTGTTATGAGTTCATTCAAGCTTTGATAGGTCTTTGAGAATTTTTTACTCTACTCTCTCAGAGAGCAAACCTTAGTCCTCTGATCTGAGATGCTAGAAGAAAGCATTATTTTGGATATTCATGTATCTTCTAGTAATTGTAATTTCTGGTGACTCTAGATGCCATGTGGACACCCTTGTGGAGCTGTGTGTCATGCCGGGGAATGTCCCAACATTGGTAAATGTGAGAAGAAGGTCACAGTCCGCTGTAAATGTCGCCGCAAGAAAAAGGACTTCCTGTGTAAAGAGGTCAAGACTGGAAAAAAATTGGACTGTGACGACATTTGTCATCAAGAAAAGGAGCGCAAGAAGAAGGTACAGTATAGACGGACTGTGTAGCTATTTATACGATTTATCCTAAAATATTCTTTTAGGCCGAAGAATAAAGAACTATTTTTTTGCATGCAAATATTTATTGAGCACATATATGTATTTCTTTTTGAATTCTTATAATTGTGCTAAAAATGATACCTCAAACATGTATTGAAAAAAAGACCTGCACTCACACGGTGTATATTACAACAGCATGTACATGTAGGTAAGCATAGTAAATAAATATTTTCCCTATTAAATAGGTGGAGGAAGACAAAGAAAAACAGAAAAAAGAAGAGGAATTGAAAAAACAGCAAGCAGAATTGGAGGAGTATGAGAGAAAGATGAAGGGACGAAAAAGACGTCAGCACAGAGAGACAGAAGAAGAGGAGAAGCCTTCCTTTCTACAGAGTCACAGGAAGATTATCTTTATCTCAGTCACTGTGGCTGTACTGGCTGTGTTTGCATTCTACCTCATCAGTCAGTAATATACATAGTGGACCACTACAGTAAAGCAAATTTTGTTTTCTCATTCAAATGCTACAACTGTGAATAAACTATAGATGATAAAAGTTATTTGACAAGCTACAGGGAAAATCTTTCACATGCAAAACCAAAAAAAGTCAAATTGTACTAAGTCAAATTTCCTATTTGGGGGTTAGGATGAAGGAAGCTTCCAACTTTACCAAATGTGAGGGAAGGGGGACAACAAAATCTTTCGATATACATTTCAACAGTAAAAAGTTAAGTTTGAAAATGGGGGGGGGGGGCTCACCATCCCCTGGATACTACATTCTTGTTGCACTGCAGGCATTTTCCCCAGTTTGATACATTTTGGATAAACAAGTTGAAACACTTCTCGAAGTATTATGAACAAAACTGTCCCGTAAATAATAACTAGAAGTTTAAATAACACACACCCTCACTCACAAATTGAGAAAAATGATTTCTTTCAAACTTACTGATAACTTCATTTTGCTTAAGATTAGATTCACACAAATGAGAGATTATTATCAACTTTGATGTTAGAGTTACTCTATTTCTGTAAACAATTTAATACAGTGTAGTTATAAAAAGTATTTTATACATTGTAGCTATAAAAAATTAAAATAATTAAATTTCACACACCTGTATTTTTTCTTAGATAATATAGTGTTTCATTCATAAAAACACACATACTTTTGATGGAATTGATGAATTGTGTCTTACCTAAAAAATGATTGTAATCTGAGGAAGATTCATCATATTTCTGATGTAAAATGAAGAATTTTTTCTCTGTGAAATACCTTTGTGTCATCTTTCATTGGTATGCTTATCTTAGACAATGGTGTTTTTTCTGTGTGCATGAATTGCATCATTTTAATTTTGATGCAATTTTTAATGTTATTGCTTATATTTGATATGAGAATTTATCAATATTTAATGATTTTGTCATGGTATGATAAGCCCGGTGTTCTTGTCTTGTTTAAAGAGCACTTTAATATATGGCTTATTCTATCTATTCATTAGGCTAATTGTGTTTGTTCTTGATGGCCCATTCTCTGTATGCAGTTGTGCTGTTAACTTTCACTTCAATAACATTAGAACTGTTTAAGTATTCCATATATTGTTTCGAATATTTGAAATGGTCATATTAACAATATAGGACATTAATTTTGGGGTCAAGCTAAGGTGAAGGTTACACCTGAGCGCTGGTGAACATTTCTGTTGGAGGCACATATAAGGAATTTTGGCGAGTGCTCGCAAACGTTTGCTCAGTTGAACAGGCCTCTGGTCAGTACTGTGATGGTAATGAATGCTTGTATGTAATGCAGTACTTTAAGTTCTGGTTACTACACAACACTGGTAGGAAAAAGAGAGATATTTCTGATGTTAAGGAAACTCAAGATGACAAGATGATGGTTAAAATCTAGCTCTACTAGGCAAGAAAAAATATTGTGAATTCTTGCTCAACTGCTGACTTTATATGTATCCCGATGGCTTGCAATGAAGTATGGAGTTCAAAGATTAGAATTATTGATGTGTACATGTATCTGTTTACATTCATGTGATGCATGAATGAGATTTTTTTTAATATTAAACTATTAAAACTAATGGCTTAATTATAGGATGTAAAGAAGTTATGGTTTGGGTCACAGGTCAAGGTCAATAGGTTATGGTCATTGATTATGAATATACTGCAGGATGCTGCATGATATTGATAAATCTGTAGTTTTCATATCATTACAATATGGAATCTCTCAAAGTAATTTTTTTTTCTCGTGCAATGTAGATGAGTTATCCCCATTTGAATTAAAATCAATGGAATTAATGTGATCATATAAATTGCAAAGTAAGACATTCCATTTCATTTCTTTTGGTTAGAGTATTTGTTTAATGTTATATCTGTATTTGGTGGTTTAACACTCTGATAGCTGTTTGCATGGTTATATTGTTTTGTTGTTTACAGTGTTTATGTTGAATTGATTATGAACAGGTGAATACAAATAAAAATACAGAGATACTGTAGATATATTTTGTTTATTTTAAGGGGGGGGTGTCAATCTGCATGAAATTTTATCAGAACTTCAATTCATTCATACTGATAAAAGCTGAGGATTGAATGGATCAGTGATCAGTACATGCTACAAGCTTAGGAATGGTCTAAAGCACTGAAGTTTACTGAGGGCCTTTTATAATGGAAAAGGAAAAATCATTAGTTTGCATTTACAAATGTATTTAAAAATGTTATGACTAGATGGTACGATGTAGAAGAAGTCGAAGATATAACGTAATATGCGTAATACGTCATCACTAGAGAACTATTCATTTCGTACATGGAATATTCCACATGTGTTAAAATATATAAAAATAAAATAAATATTCTTTAATAACATTTATTCAATTGGTAATTTACATTACCGGTATTTAAAATCTTATATGGTATGTTTTTAGCCCAACTGAGATTTAGGATCTAGATTCAGAGGTTCAGAGTGTTAATACCAGTAATTTTTTTTTTTTGTAAAAACCTTTTGACAATGTTATTGTTTGTTTTTTTTAAGCTAATACAATAACTGGAGGACAATACTGTACTTTGAAGGTGGCTAAATTATCACATTGATTGAAAACAACAGTAATGCTTGGAATATCATATACAGACTCGTCAAGCAATCCATGCTAACTTGTTATACATGCATTGAACTTAGTCGAAGCCATTCACAATGAGAGAAGAAGGTAAAGAATGAATATATAATCAGTTTTAAAATATTTGTTCTCTTTGATACAAATCAAACTGAACAATCAAAAATACTATTGAAGGACTTTTCATTAATGTTACATGTTTTTTGTCGAACAACTAGTTTTGGGATCAGACCTGTTTACTCTTACGATTTCGCCGTATTTTTATACGGATTTTATGTCTAAAATACGTCTCACGTTTTGCCATTATGAAAATACGGAAATCAGAAACAAGTTAGTTTGGAATTTAACAGTTAGTTTTCGTTATGATCTGTCTAGATTTACTTTATTTATCGCTAAATAAGAGAAAGATTTCAAACACCTAAGCGATATCAGGTTGCCAAAACGCTATGGTATTATAAAATGACCTTGTTGTTAAACAATGTTTTTGTAATCAGAAAAGCAGTTTATGTAAAATTGATGGAAAATGAAATCTTACTGGCAAATGCCAAATCTCACGGACAAATCTTAAGAAAAATACTGAGAGACAACGTTATTGGTAAACATGCAGGTCTGTGGGATGCGAAAACCACTAGAAGAAATGAGCACTCTCTGACTAACTCTTTATAATAATTAGATAAACTTGAATGGTGTCGCTCTCTTACTAAAGTGCATATATCTGATTTAGCAAATGATAAATATTGACAAAATACTTTATAATTAAGTTAAATTTGTTGCTGTGATGCACTTGCTGGGGTATGTAAAGCAATGAAAGACAAACGGAATTTCTTGTGTGAATATAAGATTCAGATTGGTTAAGATTTTGAAACTCAATCAAACAAAGCGCTGATTTACAGTGTAGAACAACCTGCTTTTTGTTACTGCTTTTCATGTAGCCGTATTTGTTTTGAGAGATAGACTCACCATCCTACCAAACTTCGCACGTGATTACCATTAATCACTCCAACTTTAGCTATAAAGTGGCTTGATCAGGGCATGCACTGATTGTCTGAAGTTTTATATACTATACAAAATGGCCGCCTGTTAGCACTGACTGAACATTTGCATAATATATAGCAGAGAGCAAAGATCGTTTTATCTACGTTGTTCAAAGGGCCATAATTTGAGTTATCGAACTTTTTAACAAGCTTACATTATGCAAATTTTACAAATTACAATTAGTTCAGAGAGAAAAATGTATATAAAGGCTGTCTTAGGAGAGTGGATGGTGGGGAAATAGTACACAAGTAAATATTGTTCTTCTGTAAATCGAAGTACTAATGTGATAAACTGCATTCTGATGCAATACTATGCAACACATTGTATTTTGTGATGCCTGGCAAATCGCCCAATTAACGTATTCAATCCCTAATGGGAACAAATTCAGTGAAATTGAATACGTAACTGATATGTAGGCATTGAATACTAAGTTTATTTAGACATATTTCCCCTTTATTACTATCAGTATGTATAGTGGGATGTGTCCTAATTTATGACCTTGATCTTTGGTAAGAGTTATCTCCCCCTTTTCTAATTAATAAAAAAAATTAATTAAAAATAATTTAGCCGGTAAAAAAATTGTTTTCAATTGTCATTCTATTTTAAATGTTTCAATGCATCTTCCCACCGCAGGATTTATTGATATTCAAATTATTTTAATTTTTATGTTGAAAAAACGCTTTTCCCCATAGACTTCAATGTAATCTTTGTTAATTAACTGCTGCTTAATTAATGACATTTTTAAAACTTTCTCACGGACAATCCTTTCCCACTATAAAATGCTTTAATATAGTATCAGTGTTTTATGTACTTGACAGATCGACATTTAAGGGTAGGGAATAAGGTCCCATTAGGGATGGAAATCCTTAAACTAAACTTAGTCAATCTCTTTTGTAACTAAATTCAAATTACGATTAAAAGTCGAAACATTTTTTAGTTCGTGTTCTGATGTAAAAATAAATTGAAAGAAGAATCTTTGATTCGTTATTTATAATACATGTAATTAAATGAACTTTACCGGGGTCACTCTCTTAATTACTACATGCCTATATCTGAATTAGAAATAGATAATGTCGACAAAATACTAGCTTTATAATTATCAATAACTTACCTTGTTACGGCTGCATTTCATTTTGGATTTTTTGGTAATTAATTTATAGACTTTTCATTTCTGATTTTTTTTTTCATTTTCGACTTTCTTTGTTTTCATTTCCGACATTTTCCAGTTAGTACCTCAAGTAACAAATTTGAAGACTTTATCTATGAAAAAATTAAAGGAATAAATAATAAATAAATCATTAAATTCGAATTCTTGAGTTTTGTTAATCTGTCAATAAAGTGACCATGAATAATAAATTTTCCCTGGGGCAGATACGGTACGTGCTGGGAACTATCGCTCATCTCCTTTTCAAATGTTGTGTGAAGTTTGAAATTTTTAAATCAATATTTTGCTATAAATATTTTTAAAATTCCATTTAATTACTTGGAAAACATAAAACTGTCGTACAGGTAAATTCCGGGAATTAAAAAAATAATTGTTTCGGAAATGAAATTAAAAGAATGTCGGAAATGCTATGCAGATTTCAGGAAATGAAATGCAGCGCTTGTTACACAGTATAAATGTGATTATGGTATACCCACGCGTGCTTTCAAACACAACAGTTACTGCAAATAGATAACCACTCCTATTATTAGAAATATTAACTGGCATTATCAATTCATATCAATGTCTAATTTTAATTCTCTCTATATTCATGAGTTTATGTAATTTGGCGCTCTGTATTGACAAACTTATAACGAGAATTTCTTCTGTTGGAATCAACTCCAAGTTTGTGTTAAGGTCAGACGACACTTTCCTCAAAAATATATAATTTTTCTGAAGAATTTGTCATTTAAGTAAAGGTAATTAAACAAGTTTCCTCACAAAAAATAGGGTACCTTACCAGGCATTTGGCCAAGATACCATATGGTTATATTTCTTATATAACCCTTATGAATAATCTTCTAAATGGCCCAGAACACAATTTTTGGTGTACTTATATTTAAAAACATTTTTAAAACAATGTAGAAAAAATCAATAGAGAATGACAAATATGAATGATTTTTTACATAATACCAAGAGATACAAAACATTTATTTGAGTAACGTGTCGTCTGTAATTAAAACAACAGATGTCTGTAAAACACTTATGCCCCCTCCCCAAATAAGAATTAATTGTATACGCACGGAAACTGTAAATTATTGGAATTTTTCTAAGTACAAGGGACATAACTCTATCCAAAATGGTCTGATCGCACCCAAAACAGAACTTGACCTAGATATTCTTCTGGCCAATCTTTATACCAAATATTTTATTGCAATGGTTGCATGCAACCTCTGCGAAGAAAATGATCGGAAACTGCAAATTATTGGAATTTTTCTAAGTCCAAGGGGCATGACTCTGTTCAGTATGGTTCGATCGTACCTAAAACGAAACTTGACCTAGATATTCTTCTGATAAATCTGTATACCAAATTTCATTTCAATATGTGCAACCTCTGCGAAGAAAATGAACGGAAACTGATGGTGGACCGACCGACTGACAGACAACAGCAAAGCAATATGCCCCCCCCCCCTTCTTCAAATGAGGGCATAAAAATAAGTCCCTTTAACTAGATGGGTTAAACCATAGACCTAAAGCACTGAACGATATAAAGTAAGTAAGGTATCTTTAAATATATTGATCAAAATATTACTTCCGTTTTCGGTTTAAAGACAAAAACAGGAATGAACGAGTTCGAAATAGTAGCTGCGATTGACTTTGGGACAACATACTCGGGGTATGCATATTGTTCTAAAAATGACTTCAAACAGCAACACCCATACATCAAGACCAGCGCCTGGAGATCAGGGACGGGAACTAGCGATAAGTTTATGAAGACTCCCACCACGGTTCTGTTTGATAAAGATGAAACATTTCACTCGTTCGGATTTGAGGCAGAGAAAAAGTACATGAATCTTGTTTTGAGAAATCAACATGGATCTTGGTACTTTTTCAGGAATTTCAAAATGCGGCTTCACCAAAAGGAAGCTGATGTAAGTCAAGAAAGTATGTAAAACTACCCATTTTTTATTGATCTTTGCATTTAGTGAATTAAAGACAAAACAAGGAAGCAAATTCGAAGAATTGTGGTCCCCCGCTTTCGGTGTCTATAGGGGTGAGTTGTCATTTTTTTTTAATGGCATATTGTGTCAAATATGAACACCCTTTCATATGTCATTCAGAAGTTATCACCGAAGTTGTTTTTTGTTTTGAAAAGCAGGTCAATCTTGAAAGTCAAGGGTCAGAAATCAAAGCATGCTCGGGAATATCGTGTCACAGGTAAAGCACTTGTCAAATATGAAAGTCCTATCTCTTCTCATTCAAAAGTTATAAGGAAAAAATAACATTCTTTAAAAGTAGGTCAAACATCAAGGTCAAGGAGTCATAAGTCATGGTGTATTTAGGAAGGTCACGGCACAGGTTAGTCACATATTAAATCAAAGTACTGAAAGAACTCATGGGAGTTGAACATGGTGTAAAATAAAATCTTTGATCGGGAGGTTTAGTGAGTGAACAATATTATCACTTCAAATACAGACAACTGTTTCAGATTTTTTGAGTTGCAACAATCTTGAGAAAGACATTCAGAGACATTGAATAGCAAAAAAATGCATGGGCCATAATGCTTGCCTGCCTGCATTAGTCCTTTTTTATACCCCCTGCTTGAAAAGCGGGAGTGTATTTATTAATAGGGATTTCCGTCTATCTGTTTGTTACGCTTTAGGTACACCCATCTCTTTTTTCCGCAACTCCTCTTACACCACTGAAGGAAATTTTCATAGAATCTTTATTACATATTGCCGTTGTGCACCTTCTATGCATTACTTTTTCATCCTACACATATTTTGGGTTTCCCATTGCAAAACATGGACACTGCCATTATATTCAAATTAGAGGCGGTTGATCATTTATATAATTCACTGATCACAGTCTTCAAATTTATAATATATTTTTCCTTGGCACCTTTACCCATGTGTTATGAAAATTTCAGTTTCAAGGAATAATATCAATGTTGATAAAATGTGGATTTTAACACAGCATCCTTTTATGAGCTAACAGGTTTGTTATTTAAAACTTCTCTGAATATAAATGTATTTCAATTACACGAACATTATACATGGAGTACGTTATAACTTAAACTTTTTTAATATTGTGAAGATAAAAAAGCAATACCAATGTTTAGTTAAAAACAAATATTTAATGACCAAACATAAAAACAGTGGCATATGTGAGAGTTTGTGTGCGTACAAATTATCTGGTATGTAAATGAGGTTTTCTAAAAAAAAAATATACTTTATTTTGTCGTTTTTAATCGCGATTTTACGAAAACATCGGTGTCCGTTTTTTGGTTTTAACATTTATAACAGAGTACTAGATTTACCGCTTTTTGTAGGTGATACTGCTGATTTAGTAATAAATACTCATGTTTCCTAAAGTTTTTATGCATTCATGAATTTATTTAAACCAAGAAAATGTTCACGAAAAGTTTGAATAAATCTGTGCACCGGTAAAAAAGAAATTGCTAAAAATCCGGGACCGTCGGGCGTCGGGAAGACTAGATTTACCGCTTGCCGTTAGTATGTAAGTTGTCATTCGTATCTTTTTCAGTGTATGACGCTACACTAAAAATGAGTTCCATTACGAAAAAACTTTTGAGGTTCTTCATTATTTAGGTTTACTTTGAACGAAATCTAATATTCAGAATAAGATTACTTTATCATTACATTTACTTACAATTCAAGTTATGAAAATTAGATCAATTCAGGAGAAAATGACATGAACTATTTGTGGCGGATGTTTATGCATGTTTTCTGTTGAATATCATCGGAGTAATCGGTCGACACAGTAGCCTCGCTTTCGGCTCTATATAATCAACACAAATTACTGCGCATGTTGAATGCGTGATGACCATGGGAGATTGAACATAGTTCAACTCCCAAAAAGGAAAGCCCTACCTTTTCTCATTCAAAAGTTATGTCCAATTCAAACAAAGGTCAAGGTACCAAGCCGGTTAAAAATCATATTTAGAAAGGTCTTTTCACAAGTAAAACATTATGCTGGTGTCGAATCTAAGATAACCTCCCTAGAAGATACTTCGCTTCAACTGACACTCAGAGAAAAAAGGGGTTATTAAGTCAATCATAGCCAATTAAAAATGAATTTAAAATTTTTTTTTTTTTACAGAAAACCAATGATCGCCTCACACTGGGTTCCATCTTGGAGGATGAAAAAGGCAAGAGTATCAAAGCCATTGACGTGTTTACCTGCTCAATACGGTACCTTAAAGAGCACCTGCTTGGCGTATTGGTGGAACAAGGCATGAAAGACAAGGACGAGGCAATGCAGAAGATACAGTGGGTCGTCACAGTGCCAGCAATATGGACGGATCCAGCCAAGGAGTTCATGAAAGAGGCTGCAATCAGGGTGGGCTTTAAAAGCATATTTTTAGTCTAAGAATCCCACGTTTTATTTTGAAACGTAAACAGGACAATGAATATTAAGCTTAAAAAAGGGAAAGCAAAATTCCTCATCAGTATATATAGGTTTTGCTTTAAATTAAATTGGCAGGCGGGTATTGACGAAAACAAATTACTTCTTGCTCTGGAACCAGAAGCTGCGTCTTTGTGTTGTTGGTCAATGCACAACCAAAGTCCTGACGGTAGAGAAATCATCACACCAGGGATGTCATACACCGTGTTAGACATGGGAGGTACTTACAGTAACATCTTAATCAGTCGTGTGACTTTTTTTGAATTTAAAATTATTCATCTAATCTCTATTTTACGTTACAGGCGGTACAGTCGATATCGCAACTCACAGAGTAGAAAAGAACCGGGCACTCACAGAGATACATCCGCCTGTTGGTGGGGACTGGGGAGGAATCCGAGTCAACAGCTCCTTTCTTAACCTCCTCATCAAGCTTGTGGGAGCACCAATTATTACTCAATTCAAAAATGAAAAATTTTATGACTATCTGGAAATGATGATCGAGTTTGAAATCAAGAAGCAATTTATTTCTCTTGAAAATGATGAGGAAGTTGTGCTCAAGGTACCGGAGTCTCTGGTGAGGATGTTCGAAGACGAATCGGACGAAAAATTAACGGATGTCATCCAACAATCGACCATGGAAGATGACGTAGAATGGACATCCGGAAATCTAATAATTCAACCAGAGCGCTTTAGAAGTTTGTTTTCAGTATCCATAGATAATATAACAAGTAAATTGAAGGAAATGTTTAAAGAAAATGGATCTCGAGACGTGTCCACTCTGCTTCTTGTTGGAGGATTTTCGGAATCTCCAGTTTTGAAGAAAGCTATCAGAGACACCTTCAAAGACAAACGGATTGTCGTTCCTGAGCATCCATCCATGGCGATTTTGAAGGGTGCGGTCATATACGGCCATGCCCCTCTGACTGTACAAACACGAATATGCAAATATACTTATGGCTTCATGGCTGTGAAACCTATTCAAACTTCTGAAAGAAATGTTCCGTTTTCTAGAACTATTCAGGGCGGGAGTTTAGAAGCTGGATTTTTTGATAAGCTTGTAGAGGTAGGTCAGTCAGTTAATGTAGGAAGACACCAGGTAACGAAAACCTATAACAAAGTTTCTCCTGACCAATCTTCAATGATTCTCTTGATGTATTCATCAACCGACAAAAACCCCGAGTCTGTGTCAGACGACTCATGTACTCTATTGGGTGACGTAACCATCAGTTTGCCCTCTGACCCGCGAGCCGAGGTCGTAGTTTACACCACATTTTCTGATACTCATCTACTTGTTAAAGCAGAAGAGAAGAAAAACTCGCCAGAAGGTTACGGCCAAATTTCATTTTCTCAGTTGATTTTCATTTGAATTTTTGATACTAATTGTTAGAGCGAAAAAATAATAGTAAATTGGATTTTATTAGTTCAGAAATACACGATTTGTTGTCATAATTATTGATTGGTGGATTTTTAAATTAATTTTGTAATCTGATATTGGACAAATGAGAACTACAATTATTGCTAAATTAAATTTTAAAATTCAAGTACAGGGATTGATTTTCAATTCATGGTCATAATTACATGTAAAGTATTTGCATACATCCAAGAGAGTTATCACTTTACCAATCTAATCATTAGATTATGATCATCTATAAAAATTCAAAGTAAAAATCGAATATCTCTGCTTTTATAATGGATTTGAATTGATGTAATCTTATATTAGTATGAGTATTGAAACAAAGATTATATGATATA
Source organism: Saccostrea glomerata (assembly GCA_003671525.1). Classification (NCBI taxonomy): domain Eukaryota; kingdom Metazoa; phylum Mollusca; class Bivalvia; order Ostreida; family Ostreidae; genus Saccostrea; species Saccostrea glomerata. The sequence goes on along the minus strand of PRKT01000011.1, from coordinate 2,319,234 downwards.
AAACCATTTGAACGGAGTTTTTTTATTTTGAAACATAGATATAGTTTATATATAATAAGGACAAGTGAACTAAAAATCATTGGAAAGAAACCCTTTGACTAAAACACTCATCCGAGTCACCATGGTCGTTTTTCGTTGGGTTGTTAAATTTTTGGCTCATCTCTTACCCCAAGGAGAATTGTTTAACTGAAGTTATCCATTCAGCATGGGCTGATTGAATTCTCTTCCAAATGAAGCCTGTTTATGAATACATGTATGACTAATCTTGACTGGGCTGTTCTTGAGAGAAAATCCATTTAGAAGATTTTCCCTTATATTCCAAGATAAACTTTACTTCCCCTTTATGGTCCAATACCCCGGGGAACCATGATTTGAAGAAACTTACAACAACACTATATTATCAGAAATACTTCTTCTTTTCTGGTACGTATATATACAATGGTTCATGATGATTTTTTTTAAGACATCCATCCTAATTTTGCCTTTTACTCAAGACTGCTCTTTGTCAAGTTTGGTCGAATGTGGTCCAGTTGATCTGAAAGTGAATAATCAACGGATAGGATGACATACCAAGGACAAGAAGACAGTGTCATAAATGCTCCCTTGAACATTCAGTTCAGGTGAACTATAAAGGATATCACATCAAATACTGCATCTTAACAAAATCACAAGAATTCTTGTAAAATAAAAAAAAAATGAAAGACCTAAAATGCCTGCGAGTCAGGAAGCAGCGAGTCAACACTTCAACTCGATGATTATATAAGAAACCGTTTAGTACATGCGCTTAACAGACCAGGCTGAAGCTAGCAGCCAATAACAGCAGCCTGTAGAAGCTAGCAGCCAATAAGGAAATTCATCAAAGAACTGAGAGTACTCAGACGCAATGATGTTTTTATACTTCATTTCAGCCAATTAAAGAAAAAAAATGAATAATTAATGCAACAATTAATTAAATAATAAATTAGACACTCGGAGGCAGCAAGGCTCACCTGCATAAAAAATTATTCTTGTTAAAGCTTAAAAAATAAGAAATAAATTATTTTATCATATCATAATTAACTTGTGCAAACAAGCACCAGGAAATGGTTAACTACTCCAGGAAGAATCCCTTTTCAACTCTTTCAAGGAGCTCAAGAATACGAAAAGGCTTATAAGCTAACCTGATATTTGGTTACTCTAACGATTGTAAATTACCGATAGATGGTGCGAGTGTAAACTACGTTGAAGTATCTTTCGAACAATATTCCTGGGACAACTTAAATGGTCTTATTTACGGCTATAAGTAATAAATGGTGGTGATGCCATCAAGTGGTTCCAAGAGGTTTTTTTTAATATTACAGGCAGATATTATACGCATTATCTTTGAAGTGTTCATTTGTCCTCCATTTCTGGGAACCTGAACCATCTCTCACTGGGGATTGGTTGAGAGTCTTAGGGAGTATCCCCTGTCAAGGTTTCAATGGGTCCCTGATGTTTTTCATCATTGTATATTGTGAAACGGGAATAGGTCAGCTATTATACGCCTTATCTTTGAAGTGTTCACCAAATGATTACCGGGGCAAGGTGGAGGGGTCCTAGGGCTATCATTTCCCACTTTTTAAAATCGGGCTGTAGTGGCACCACCAAGTGGTGCCAAGTGCTTGGGGCATATTTCAAGTATTCATTTGTTCTCAACTTCTGGGAACCTGAACCATCTCTCACTTGGGACGGGTTGAGGGTCTTAGGGAGTATCCCCTGTCAAGGTTTCAAAGGGTCCCAGAGGCTGGAAAGGGCCAGTTAGCTAACCTGAACTTTGATGTTTTTCATCATTGTATATTATGAAACTGAAAAAGGGCGGCTACTATACGCCTTATCTTTGAAGTGTTCACCAAATGATTACCGGGGCAAGGTGGAGGGGTCCTAGGGCTATCATTTCCCACTTTTAAAATCGGGCTGTAGTGGTACCACCAAGTGGTGCCAAGTGCGTGGGGCATATTTCAAATATTCATTTGTTCTCAACTTCTGGGAACCTGAACCATCTCTCACTTGGGACGGGTTGAGGGTCTTAGGGAGTATCCCCTGTCAAGGTTTCAAAGGGTCCCAGAGGCTGGAAAGGGCCAGTTAGCTAACCTGAACTTTGATGTTTTTCATCATTGTATATTATGAAACTGAAAAAGGGCAGCTACTATACGCCTTATCTTTGAAGTGTTCACCAAATGATTACCGGGGCAAGGTAGAGGGGCCTTAGGGCTATCATTTCCCACTTTCAAAATGGGGCTGTAGTGGCACCACTTAGTAGTGCCAAGTGAGTGGGGCATATTTCAAGCATTCGTTTGTCCTTCATTTCTGGGAACCTGAACCATCTATCACTGGGGATGGGTTAAGGGTTTTAGGGGGTATCCCCTGTCAAAGTTTAAAAGGGTCCCAGGGGCTGGGAAGGGCCGGTTAGCTAACCTGAACTTTGATGTTTTTCATCATTGTATATTGTGAAACGGGAATAGGTCAGCTATTATACGCCTTATCTTTGAAGTGTTCACCAAATGATTACTGGGGCAAGGTAGAGGGGTCCTAGGGCTATCATTTCGCACTTTTGAAATCGGGCTGTAGTGGCACCACCGGTACAGAGGGTCTTGAGGCCCTTGACAGGGGATACCCCCTAAAACCCTCAACCCATCCCCACTGAGAGATGGTTCAGGTTCCCAGACATGGAGGACAAATGAATACTTGAAATATGCCCCACGCATTTGGCACCACTTGGTGGTGCCACCACAGCCCTAGTTTGAAATTGGGAAATGCTAGCCCTAGGACCCCTCTACCTTGCCCTGGTAATCATTTGGTGAACACTTCAAAGATAAGGCGTATAATAGCTGCCCTTTTCCAGTTACATAATATACAATGATGAAAAACATCAAAGTTCATGTTAGCTAACTGGCCCTTTCCAGCCCCTGGCACCCTTTGAAACCTTGACAGAGGATACTCCCTAAAACCCTCAACCAATCCCCACTGAGAGATGGTTCAGGTTCCCAGACATGGAGGACAAATGAATACTTGAAATATGCCCCACGCACTTGGCATCACTTGGTGGTGCCACTACAGCCTCAGTTTGAAAGTGGGAAATGATAGCCCTAGGACCCCTCTACCTTGCCCCGTAATCATTTTTTTGAACACTTGAAAGAATAGATGTTCTTTAATGGCTTTCTGGGATATAATGTTTAAGCCAACGTTCAGGTTAGCCAAGCTATTGGCCCTTTCCAACCCCTAGGACCCTTGGAAAGGTTGACAAGGGATACTTTCTAAGGCCCTTAATCCATCCCCAGTTATAGTTTGTTCAAGTGGCTAATTATATTGATGACAATTGATTGCTTGAAAAATGTCCCACGCACTTTGTACCACCGGGTGGTACCACTGCAGTCCCGTTCTGATAGCAGGAAACAATAGTCCTTTGGCCCTTCTACCTTGCCCTAGTCACGATATAAATCATGGGTATAATACCTGACTGTAATATTAAAAATGTTCTTGGAACGACTTGGTGGCACCACCACCACTTATTACTGATAACGGTTATTTAAATAGTCTTATAGACCCATAAAGTTGCCCGGGTAATAATTTTCGAAACATACTTCAACGTAATTTACACGTGTGCAATATTTCAGATTAAAATCGTTAGAGTAACCAATTTTCGGGTTAGCTTATTGGCCCTGTCATATTATTGAGGTCCTTGAAAGAGTTGAAAAGGTATTCTTCTTGAAGAAGTTAACCATTTCCTAGTGCTTGTTTGTCAAAGTGGACTAAGATGATTGGGTATTCCTAGCTTCAGCCTGGTGCTTAACAGTATGTCGTGAAACAAACCCTCTGTATTATGCTCAACATTTTGAAAGGGATCAAACAATATTTGTTATCATTGGTTTGTTGTCCTCTCCCGACGGACTTGCTCAAAAATTATTTTAACCCCATGGCAGCAATTATTTTTTAATGTACTCTAGGACATATGATTTTAAAAAGCAAATAAAAATGCCCATTCCCGACGGACAGGCTCAAAACTTATTTTAACCCCATGGCAGCAATTATTTTTTAATGTACTCTAGGACATATGATTTTAAAAAGCAAATAAAAAATGCTCATATAGATACATGTATAAAGATTTGATTGCTTATTCTTTTTTATGTGTATAGATTCTCTTTTTATATAGAATATTTGTCACAATGTAATGATGATTTTCTGAGTTTGTACAAGCCAGACGTCATAACTTATTCATTTCACATGCTGAATACTATCATTCGGTAAAAAAGAAAGGTATTCGAACCCAGGACCTCTCACATGTTAAGCGAGAGTCATGACCCTACACCACGGAGGCGCTTGCTTGTTTCGTAAATTAAATATCTCGAGAACCCTTTGAGCTTTCGCAATGAAATTTTGCATAGAAATTCCATATGGCCTAAAAAAGAACCCTATTGATTTTGACTTCAAAGGTCAAGTCATAAATCAATAAATTCTGTCTATTTTAACACTTTCGTTTTCGCGCGATATCTCGAAAATCCTTTGAGTTTTTTTGCAATTTTACATAACAACTCCATGTGCCCTAAGGAAGACTCCTATTGATTTTGAGGTCAAAAGGTCAAAGTTCATGGTCGTAAATTTATACATTCCGTCTGTGTGTAACACTGTCGTTCCCAGGCGATATTTCAAGAAGATTTTGAGCTTTTGCAATAAAAATTTTATACAAAAACTCCCTAGGGCCTCTCTCATCCCTCTAAAAGTGTCCCGTTCCGTTTGTTTTATCAGTATTTATTGTATTAATTATCGCTTGGCACTACATGTATTTTCAGCACAGGTCTTGGTGAGAGCTATTACGTATAGTACAGGTTGTCGACGGGCTTTTTATTCTTATTAAAACTATGAGGACTGTCTAATAACGTCTAAATTAGACACCATGTATTGCGTAAAATTTTGACACTATCGAACATCTGTTTTATATATATAATGTTGCATATATAATTTACGATATAAGAAGGTGGTGTAGTGGTATGCCTCTCGCTTGACCTGTGAGAGATGCCAGGTTCAAATCCCGAATGATCTATTTCTTTTTTTAAAATACTTTTTTTAACTAAATGATAGTATTCAGCATATGGAATAAAAAAAAATGTTATGTTTTGTACAAAATCATAAAATCATCATAACAGTCTGATAAATATGCTATATAAAAAGAATCTTCTATACACATAATAAAGAATAAGCAATCAAATCTTCATATTCATATTGGCTTTTTTTTGCTTCAATATACATGTACATGTATACATTTAATAATTCTACAAATTCAGGGGGGATAGGGTGATCCGACCCCGGTAGCAAGGTGTCTTCTAGCTAATACCTAAATTTAAGAACATAGTTAATTATTTGTTTAAACAAAATTCCACCTACTCCCACGTGAAATTTCACCTTTTTCTACCTGATTTTCAGAAAGTTGGAATAGCTTGCATAAACCGGTAGCAACCGCTAATAATATTACACCGCTTTATGATACAAATATCATTAAGCGTAGCAATGCAAAGCTTAATGTCATAAATCATTGCATTAATAGTTAACATGCTCATCCGCTTAATGATATAATTCTTTTAATAAGCGACGATTTAGCATGAGCGGTTGAAAAGTCAACCATAAATGCAAAAATTTATGGCATTTAGCGTTACAGTTGCAACGCTAAATGATATTGACAAGTATCATTAAGCGACGTTATATCATTAGCGGTTGCTACAGACTCCTCCCCCGAACTGCGCATGGTCTTCTTTTTTCCCTACGCGGGAGACACGAATTCTCTGAATCAGCTTTTTTTCAAATATGATTTTCTCTGTTTATGTCCACCAAATCTTTTGATCTCATGTTTTGACTCATCCCTTATTCCAAGGAGAATTGTTTGATTAAACTTTATCCATTCAGCATTAGTAGAATGAATACTCTTAAATCTGGTCTCCCAAATGAAGCCTGTTTATGAATATGACTGATCATGACTCTGCTGTTCTTGAGAGAAAATCCATTAAGAAGATTGTTTGCCATTATATTTCAAGATAAAACCTTACTTTCCCATTATTGCCCAATACCTCGGGGACCACAAGTTAAAGAGACTTACAGCAACACTACACTCAAATTACCAGAAATGTTTCATCTTTTCTGGTACGCGTAAAATGGTTTTTGATAATTTATTTTTTAAAGACGTCCATCTTAATTTTGCCTTTTACCCAAGAATGCATTTTGTCAAGTTTGGTTGAATGAGGTTCAGTTGATCTGAAAGAGAGAATGAAAATGTGTTCAATCAATGAATGAGAGGACAAACCGAAGACAGCAAGTGTCATAAAAAGTCCTTTAAACATTCCGTTCAAGTGAATTAAAATGGATTTCACTTAGTCTCTCTACTCCAAAAATTAGAAGATTCTTGTAAAATATCTTTCCCTCCTTTTTTTTTTAAATTAAAGGCCTAAAATGCCTGCGAGTCAACACTGATCAAGTTGATGATTACCGTACATGAGAAATCAAATGCATTTAACAGTATGTCGAGTAACAAACCATATGAATTGGCAACATTTTGAAAGGGATCTATCAATATTTGTTATTATGCTGTATTTAACAAAAGAATTATCGAATGAACTCCGAGGTAAATCATACACAGTGTCACCAGTTTGCAAGCTCTTTTATAAATATCGTATCGATATCAATGGATTGCTTAATAAATTGAATTAGCTTGCATTCATCTAGCTTATTGCCTATGACGATATCTATACAACATACATATCTACCCTAGATCCATGAAATTGTGAATTAACAGAAAGATGTATATAATTCAGTAAATTTTCACTTGATTTCATCTGACTATAAATATATAGATATATAACATATTTATTCAATTTACAGTTGTAATTGTATTCTATTTTGCAAAGAAGACGTAGAAAATGTGTAAATTAATCAAGATATATACTGGATGAATTCTCTTTCTCTTCAGCCATAATATGCCAGAAACTAAGAAAAAGGATAATAACATAAGCATTCAATTATTGAATAGGGACAGAAAATCAAATTCTGTACCATACCTTATTTTCCCCCCAATTTTTTTTAGAAGGAATTGTACATTAAAAACTCCCATTGACGCGATTAACCATATCGTTAATTCTGCCAATTCTAAGTAATTGGGGGGGGGGGGCTTAGATTCGTATTTCCCTATCCTTTGAATTACTCAAATACATTTTTTGAACTTATAGTTCAAGTGTCTTTTGCAATATCGTAACAATTTTTTGCTTGGTTTGTTTTAGCAATCACAATCCTAGTATAATGATTTTTTTCACCGAATCACTCAAATCGAATGCTTGAAATCAAAGGGGCCACGAATTTTACCTTAAAAAGAACACCCGAAATCTCATGAAACAACCATGGAAAAAAGATAAAAATATATTTTCGATTAACAAATTCAATTATGTTTCGCTTTTACGTGTTTATTGAAGTGTTATGTGACAGATGTTTCCGATACATCACAACGTTCTATACACGTTTATTCCGTGTTTTATGGCCATTATTCACTGTGCAACGCTTGATCTGGGACTTTCAATCGTTCCAAACTTGACTCTTCGTTGAACTTTTTTTTCGCAAAGGGAAATCTGCATTGAATGATAGCTAGTGACTGAAAGGATCAAGTCAACAGAGATAAATAAACAAAAAGAACGATACTTTCTCTAATTAGACCTTAATGATGTTATTCTTAAGGGAATTTTTAGGAACTGGATACTTTTGAAATGTTAATGTTAACAATTTTCTGTAAACTACGATAGATATAAACAATATGAAAAATTAATGTAGAGTAAAATACTTCAATTTCCATTTCTCAAATTGATCATGGTTATATATACCACTTTGTAAATATCTTGCTGCCTTGAAAAATTATGAGATACCGAACAATATTCAAGCGCAAAAGTCTTTCCAAAAAATACAAATCAGGAGCAGAACAAACACGGACCCCCAAATCATCAAATATGGGATCAGGTGCCATGGAGGAGTGAGAATCCCCTACCAATCAGTCACACCCACCCTGTGCTCCTTGTCATGCTCGGAAAATAACGCAAAAGTCCGTAGATAATTAATTATGTAAATGGTGGCATAATATTGAGTGTTAAAACCGTTCATCAGCATTTGACTTAATGATAGATTGTATTTACAAACAATGGCATTGTATTGACCATAGAACTTGCAAAGTGATGACTTTGAACGAGACTGTTGAAGGTCTTGTTTCATCAAATTGTTTGTTAATAATTTACGCGTACCTCGTTTTGAAAATTATTAGTACTTAAGGCATGCTTTTGCGTATGAAATCAATTGAGAGATATATAACTCACTTGCAAAAAATGTCCCTCCCAACCTCAATGAAATAGTCAAAAGAACATTGAAATAACGCAAAAACCTCAGTAATGTATCTGCCAAATATTAGCATTAAATCCAATGGAATTGAATGCAGAACAGATATTTATGGGCAGCATATTCAGTATATTTAAATATACAGTGTATATTTTTCCCCTATATTTTAGTATTTATAAGTTTTTCAAATCCATCTTATCAATCATGATATTCTAAGTATTCATTTTTAGTGTCAAAAATTACTTGTTTCCATTTGCTTCAATGCAACCTTTAAAAATTATTTTCTAAGTTTCTCTCAGGAAATCCTTTTTTACTTTAAATGCTTCGAATTCATAACAAAGTACACTTTATATATATGATAAATAATAAAAGTATGAAAATAAGCCATTATATGGATCGGATACATTAACTCCATCTCTCCAACTGTTTGGCACATTTTACTTTATTCTAGGAAGTTTATTCAAAAATTTCTTTACACTGCAGATGCATATTATAGATTTGAGAAACTTACATCCAACCATACTACCGTAATTAACGCAAAGACAAATATTTCGCATAATAATAGTAGTCAGATCAATGCACTTCTATGAAAATTCTCGAGATTGATTCCCAACAGTAATCTCTTTTATTAATGTCAAATGAATAGTCAATTCCTATGAAATTTATTTCCATACAGAGGAAACAAGTTATCCTGAATAGTTTCAACAATAATTGAATGAATAAACTTCAGAAGTACACCTTGAAGGGGATTGACAGAGAATTCGGTTATAGAGCTAAATCGTAAGTTAGTTAGTGTACCTTCATTATTCATATCAGCGTATTTGGTCAGTACTTTACAACAATACCATTTAAAGAAAAGGTTTAAGTGGATAGATTCCTGCTTTGTTCAAGGTTAATCACATATAGTCGATGTATTATATTGTAGTTGGAATTTATCAATATTTCATACTTCATTTCTAAGTATATGTTAGTATTCAACTAAAAATCAATACGATGTCTGTTTCAAATACTTATCATGGGTTAAAAGCGGGCTTAATTGACTGGAATAAACACAGTGAGGACGTTCTCGAAAAGCAGAGCTTTAATTTGATGATCGAAGTGCAAATTGTTGAAATAGTGTCCAGCACTTATGGACAAAACAATGGAAGAAAAAGTTCCTGTTCATTTAGAATCTTATACGAAACATGAAAAATCTTCCCTTGTTGAAATTTTTGTGGCTGGAACAAGATTTGAAATTCCAAAGGAAAATATTCTAAAATATCCGGGAACATTACTTGAGAGAATGCTACCGGATCTTATGAAGGAAAAAAAGGGTCCTTACATTTCTTTTAATCGCTCAGACGACTCCTTTAAAGCCATTCGGAACTTTTACCTCACCGGTAAGCTACATATGCCCCTGAACTTGTGTCCTGGAGAATTTGCTGAAGAAATGGACTACTGGGAAATACGGTCAGACAATCTGGAACCTTGTTGTCGATATAGGTAAACAAAAAAATTATCTTCGTACTTAATATTTCAAGCAATATTAAAACAAACAAGAATACCGTGGGAAAGTCTGATAGAATTTTTCTTTTTGATTTTTCTGGGATATTGTCTTCTCATATGCTCTTTAAAAGCACCAGGGTATTCTATATTATAATTGTATAAAAGTGCGCTCAATATGCTTCTTTGACTGTACATTGTATATATGGTTAAACGGAACCAGGAGACTATACACACATAATGGCAATGTTACATAACAGAAGTTTCTGGTACAACAAAGAGCACATAGGTTCATTTAGGCATTTTATAAATTTTAAAAACTTAAAAACTTTTTTAGAAATATGCATCTTTGCATTTCCCCTTAAATTATACTTTTATGTATAATCCGGTTCAATGTAAAATATAATTTTTCATGAGAAATGGAGAAAGAGAACAGTATTCAAGCTGAAAAGCCCACAGAAAAAAATGAAATCAGAAGCAGGCCGTACAAGGGCCCCTAAAAACACAAGAGGTGGGATCAGGTCCCCATTGATGAGTTAGCATCCCTTGTAGACCGGTCACACCCGATGTGTTCTCCCTTTCATGAACGGGCAAACGAGAAAAAATCCGCAGACAATTCAGTGTGTAAACAAAGATTAGTATAAAAAAGGCTTGTCAACATTCGACTTATTGAAAAATAATAATTGCTAACAAGGTCATAGTATCGACCATAAAACTTGCGAAATGGTGAATTTAAAGGAGACTGTTGATATCCTTGTTTCATCAACATGTTGGTCATTTGCTTGCTTCGTTGTAGAAATTGTTTGTACGTAGAACGTGTCCTTATGTATTGAGTTTAAAAGTGGGAGACATAAACCCCATATGCTGGTGATTTGGGTATATTGCATAAGTAAAATAAATTGACGATTGAGAAGTTGAAGTCATCACTATCATCATGAAGCTTTGTAATCAGGTTACCATTCAAGTCTTTTTCTATTATTAAAATACTACATGTAGCATTCCAAGTATGGAACAGATGTGTCAGAATCTGTGGGATATCTATATTTCAACATATATTTCATTGGGAAATGTAGAAGCAACATATGAATGGATATTGTGATGCTTTTGATTTTGGTAAAATTTTGTGATTTTCTAAAAGTTCATTGGAGATTTATCCTCATTTACATCACCTCTCAAATACTTAACTAGTACATGTATGGTTGAACAGTACTTCTGAAGTTCTTTTCTTTTGCTGTTAAAATTTTAGCGAGAAGTAAAAGGCTTAGTAGAACATTTCATGTATCCCGCATACTAGAATTTGTTTTGTTTTAATTAAACTTCCATTTTCATTGGAAAAGTTGGGAATGTTAAAAATAGCGTACCACCTTTTTTCTATTCTAAACGTTCTACAATCGTCAAAATATCCTCGTTCATAAGGAGCAATAAAAAAAAAAACAATTTTCAGAAATTTTTCCAATTAACTTTCCAATGTTTTTCTTCAGGTTTTTGCGTTTTAAGCAACAGGAAGAAATGTCAATGCAGTTCCGTAAAACCATTCCAGCGGCCAAGCAGACCGGGAGTATTTCAGGGAACTTCTCGTGCAGACAGCGGCTTTGGTTTATTGTAGACAACAGAGAGTCGTCAGTTCTAGCCAAGGTTTGTCAAAACAGGGGGATGTTACTAGCATTTAGCTTCATTTTTCTTCAAAGTACAATGTATATCGTTACTATTTTTTCTATTAAATTTACATTAAATAAAAAAAAAAATGATTTTTTTATATCTTTATTTTTGCAGATCTACCTTGGATTCATCCTTCTTTTTGTTTTCCTGTCTATAGCCTCACTGTCTCTGAGCACGTTACCGAAGTTCCAGCGGAAACTTACGATTTGCGAAGCTCGTGATTTGTTAATTTACGACCACTACGTCCCTGATGACGTAGAGGACTTCCTATACAATAATGTCGACTGCAGCGAGGATGCAGACGTGGCTTTGAAGTCCATTCTTGGAGATTATGCGTACTACACAGATGAGAAATTTAACGAGACGATAGAACAGTGGGAAAGTCAATGGAACATTTCGTCAGATTACGAAGACGAACTGGATAATCTTATGTTCAAGTGGAAATTGAAAAAAATGAAAATTCCAAATAAAACTGCTCGCCTGAGAGAATTTGATATAATTGATCAGATTGTTTTGGCTGTTTTTACTGCAGACCTTTTCCTAAGACTTGCGTCTTGTCCAAGTATATGTTCATATTACATGTCAGCGCTGAATGTGATAGACACGATAGTCCTGATTTGTGGAATTCTGGGATATGTCTTGGAAAAATCGTTGATCGATTTCACTTATGATCGAGGAGACGTTGATATACTGATCTATCTTCAGCAACTTCGAGTGTTTCGTCTGCTCCGAGTTGTCCAGAATTTTGCCGCCATTAAAGTACTCACCTTCTGCTTCAGAGCAAATTTTAAAGAAATATTGGTTCTTGTATTATTTTTATTTGTCGGGGTCAACTTTTTCGCAAACTTGCTGTATTTTGTCGAGCAGAAGAATATATCCAGCATTCCACAGGCATGGTGGTGGGGTATAATCACTATGACAACGGTTGGTTATGGTGATATGTACCCTGTTACCGGTCTCGGGCGCATTATTGGATCTTTTTGTGCTCTTTGTGGAGTTATTGTTCTTGCTTTAATCATTCCACTTTTTGTGAACAACTTCATTGCATTGTATGAAATTGCACATTTGTTAAAAGATAATGTACTAAAGGAACAAAAACTGCAGCTGAGAGTGCGTCCGAATCCTACATGAAAACAATACAAAACATAGCTTTTATTAAATTTACAATTTTTGTCTTTAAATTTCATTCGTCTGTCCGACGGTCACAAAAACTTTAACCTTGGTCATATCTTTTGAATAAGAAGAGAAAGGACTTTCACATTACATACACATGTGTATGTATTACCTGTGACCTTTCTAAATGCAATATGATTAATGATCCCATGACCTTTACCTTGGAGTTACTTTTCAAAGATTTAAACATAACTTTAAATTGGCCGAACATTTGAACGACAAGAAATAGGGCTCTCATACTTATCATGTGTATTACCTGTGATAAAACCTTTCTAATTACTCTATGCTTTTTGACTCCATATCCTTGACCTTGAAGTTTGACCTACTTTTCAAAAACAATACAATTGGTCATAAACTTTTGGATGAGAAGATGTTAGGCTTTCAGATGTCAACATGTATTACCTGTGACAAGACCTTTCTAAATACACTATAATTTTTTACCTTGTTACCTATATCTTTGCGTTTGACCTACTTTTCAAATTGTTATTTTTTTCCTTATAACTTTTGATAGACTTTCATTTTGACATGTGAATTGCCTGTGACAAGATATTTCCGAGATTGTCATGATCTTTGACCCCTTAAACTTGGTGTTTGACCTAATTAAAAAAAAAAAACTTTGGTGATAACTTTCGAATAACATATGATAGTGTGTTCATATTTGACACAATATGCCATAATTTTATTTATACAAATATTCTATTATTAATAAACATAAAAGGATTGGACAACAATTCTTTGAATTTGCCTGTAGTACTTAATTTTCTATGATTTGTCACAAAGTCGAGTAATTCTATAAATATGGGTGTGTGAGAGTGTATGTGTGTGATTCGTAAAGATAATGCAAACAAATTCAAAGAGTTGTGGTCCCCCGCTTCCAAGGCCGTAACTAGGCTCAAAGTTTTAGCGAGGCAAGGTAACTGGGCATTCCTGGTCCCAGACGGGGCAAGGGTAGTACCTGATGGCCAGTGATGGGGGTTTCCATGGGGAGGGGAATCCTGAAACTTGGGTATCAAAAATAAAAGATTTAATCTTAGAAAGTTTTTACGTTTGGAATTGTCGCCCGAATGGCACAATGATTAGAGCGTATGCTCTAAAGTCGCAGATTAAGGAGTTGATCCTCACATCGCGAGTTCGAATCCCACTGCGGGATGTAGAGTCCGCTCCTTCGAAAGGGCTAAAAACCGAGGTCCTATGTCCCAGTAAGTGATGGCACAAAAAAAAATCTCTCACTGCTCAATCATCTTCAATGAACCTGAAAGCCAAGTACAGATTTAAAACTTGCAACCCTATACCGACAAGTAGTGATGTCTCAATATGAATGAGAAATTCTTGGAAGGGATGTTAAACAATCAAACATTTTACAAAACAAACATTTTGAATTATAGTTTTTAAATATTTTACATTCGTTCTAAATGACAATGAGGCACCGGGTAAGATGAACGATTCACAGATGTTGAAACAAAAGCTGAAAAAATTAATTTAGTACGAAGACACACATAATTCATAAGTTCAATGTAAAACTTTTTCACTTTAAAAAAAAAAAAAAACTCTAAAAATTTAGTGAGGCATTTGCCTCAATGGTAGTTACGGCCTTGGGCTTCTTTGTGTCTTTGCGAGTGAAATGTCATTTTTTTTATGGCATATTGTGTCAAATATGAATGCCCATTCATATGTCATTCAGAAGTTATCAACAAAGTTGATTTTTTTTCTTACAAATTAGGTCAATCGTGAAGGTTTGATGTCAATAGGTCAGGAATCCTAGTATGCTCGGAAATATATTGTCACAGGAAATGCATATGTCAAAAATATGAAAGCTCTTTCTCTCCTCATTCAAAAGTTATGGCCAATTTCCAAGCTTAAGGATCAAGTGTACGAGGTCAAATACCATAGTTTATTTGTTAAAAAGGTCTTGTCACAGGTAATATACATGTGTTATATGAAAGTCCTATCTCTTTTCATTCAAAAGATACGACCAAGGTTAAAGTTTTTGAAAAGTAGGTCAAACTTATAGGTCAAGAGGTTAAAAATCATAGTGCACCGTATACATGTATCCTTTTTTTGTGTGTTGGAAATTTTGCGAAAAAGGGGTAGATTTGTACAGTTTTTATTTTGCGTAAGTAATCGAAGAATTTTTAAAATTGTAATGTTTATGTCACATAGTAGCTGACATGATTTCTGTGTGTTTTATATACTGCGAATTAAAATTGATCGAAAAAAAGTGAAAGGTAGATAATCGCAAAAGAAAAAAAAACACCAAAAAAAAAAAACAAACAAACAAACCCGTATATATTGATTTAGAAAGGTCTTGTCACGGGTAATACACATGTTTATTATGAAACCCTTTACAAAAGTTATGGCCAATTCAATGTAATACTTAATTTATTTAGAAGAAGGCCAAACTTCAAGGTCACGCGATCAAAAATCATAGTATACATGTATTTAGAAAGGTCTTGTCACAGCCAATATGCATGAATAATATGAAAGAATGACAGTTTTACAAGTTAACCATTCTAATGAATTTTGATTCAATAAAAATCTATATAAAACTCTTTTACAAGTGATTTGTATTGTAAATTAATAATTCACCAATAAAACTGAATTTTAATATTCTGTAATTGATTGCACTATATACCAACAGATCTAGTCACGAGAGTTTGAAAAATAATATTTTTCTTCATACCGGCATCCAATATCAAACACAACATCATGACAAAAACTCTGGAGAACTCTGTAAGGGTATTCATCCAAATCATAATGGAAAAAAATCCCATAATTTATATTGCTATTACCCATGGGATATCTAAAAAGATATAATGTCCTGTTAATCAATGATGTTTTGTTTTAATCACAGAAGGGAAAAAAACAACATTTTTTTAATTGATGTATGTGCTATAAAAGACTGGGATTTATAGGATGACATAAGAAGCCAAATCCAAAGAGTAAGGTCATACCGCAAAGAAATATATTAATAATATATCAATAATATTATTATATATCCTATTTCCAGTATTTTCCCCCACCTTTATAGATTAATATAAAATAAAATATTTATCGATTAGGTAATGAGGCGTGTTAGTTATTGATTTAACAGAAAACATCAATTAATATTTTAGTGATTAATTAAAAGACACTTGTAAACATTTTTTTTTATATTGGACTCAATTTATCTAACGAATGAAAAATTAATCAATTTATATATTAGCTACAGAATATTCACTATGCAACAAGAGAGACGAAACCCATATGTGAAGAACGCTAAAAATCATTTTGTTTGGGTGATATACAACCATAATTATATCAGAGAGCAAATTCAATGAATTGATTCAAGAGTGATATATCACTTTTGGATGAAATAAATATTTAAATATATTTTTGTGTGAAATGCTTTCAAAATATATAAGTTGTGTTATTATACAGAAAATATTAACTTCAAATCTGTGTCCATGCACATTTTTAAAGCCATTAAACCAGTCATTCAAAAGATATGGGTAGGGTTAATGTTTTTGCGGGCAATTCATTACACTATCTTTAAATAACTGGACTCAGGTTGAAAAAAAAAACCTATCTTTAATTTCTTTATAGATAAGTTCAAGTTCATCAAACCTATCATTAAGGTTTTTGCCAAAGGTCAAAATGTTTAAAGATTCATTTTTACAATAGTTCCAGAACTATGTGAGGTATAAACTTAAACCTATAACTGTGTATAAATATATCGTTGATCAACAGATACAAAGTATTATTTGAAAGCAAATGTTTTTAAAAATATATTTTTTGAGAAAAAATATATAAAAAAAATTTGCATTTTTTAAAAATAAATGCACCTGTTTAATGCTGTACTTTCAGTAGAACCATTACTATAGGAATGATATATGTTTATCAAGGAAGGGCAAGTTGGACGTGAATGGTCTCTGAAAGGCTGTTATTAAAAGCATGATATGTATAAAGACAAGACCCCTATAAAATCCGCCTTTTGCGTGGTACTTTCGGTTTCAAGTCTTAACATTTGGACAAAATAAACAGGGAAAACAACTTCCCAGAGGCTATCGAAGTCCAACTTGCCCTTCATTGATAAACATATTTTGTTTTTGCAATGATGACTTTCACTAAAAGTTCGGATGTACGTACTTAGGTGTATTTTGTAAAGGTATATGATTTTATAAAAAGAATTTTTCTCGATAAATATTTTTATTTCAAGTATTTGCTATCAATTGATACTTTCTTTTCTATCTGTTAATCAATGATATATTTATAAACTGTAAAAGTTTTGATTTTATGAACCTCATATTATTTGATATACATGACCTTTGGCGAAATCTTAACAGACATACATATAAACAGGAACATTCTTTTCTATTATAAAACAATAATATATCAAGAACATAATGCAAAGTGTAATCATCTTTAAAATACACATAAAAATGTTTGGAATCATGTTTTCAAAATAACAAATTGACAATTATGTTTTTGATAGATTGCGACAGTGTATTGTTAACAACGTGTTAAAAACGGTAAAAGACTGAAAATGGAAAGTACAGAAAAGTAATACATTTCTGCATATCCCAGCGCAGTCTGTCGGATATGCGCCGTTATCGCAGACGCAGTTATTAGTTAATCTTTTATTGCGAAATTGCAACTCTTGGTGTTTAGGAGGAGTTATCGTCCTTTTCCATCATGATGAAGCGAGTCTGAGACGTTGCAAAACAACAAGAAATCCCACCCTCCTTACCCTTTCTGCATATGTTTAAACCTGTTTTTGTTAATGTTTTACTGCCAGGTATTTTATATTTTGTAGCATTGGTGAATTCCATTTGGTCAACAACATAACTACCTCTATTGTCGCGGTTGAAAGCCCGGGAGTTGATTTACTTTTCTGAATGGGTGCTACGGAAGAACCACTCAAGTTCAATGACGGAAATAAAAACTTACTGAAATATAGCATTCCATATTGTAGGGGATGCTGATACACATGCGAATCAACCCGGTGCTGTTGGCATCCCTTCATAATTGATTTTAAATATGTTGTCATTGGTAAATACAATTGTTGATTTTGATGTTGATGAAACCCAAAAACTGAAAGTCATTGAAATATTGACAATTTGATGTTGATGTTGATAATACAATGAAGTTGTTGATAATGTTGAAATGTTGATCTAACGTTGATTGTTGATATAATTTGTCATTAATACCTCATAAAATGTAAATATGTTGTGTGCTTGGGGCTTGCTCTTGCTAACTGACATCCCCTTGCAGTTGTACGTACGTTGTTTCAATTATAATTTGATGTACTTATTTTCATCGCGGCCCAAAAATTGCCACAGGTAAATTTAAACTTTTAATTTGTTGTGTCATCTTTGCATACAAGTTCTACGATAATTAAACAAAATAAATGCAAAGACAATGTAATCATTTAAGCCACTGGAAACTACGTGTTGCCACAAATGCAAGAGACAGTGTTTCTTGCATTGTACACAACAGAAACTTGAAGCATCTTCCCTACAAAATAAAATTGTTCGATCCTTATCCCTCTCTGATTGGAAACATAACCAATGATATATAACCATGATTGATGCAAATTACCAAAACTGTTTGTAGCTACATGTAGAAATACTGTTGAGAAATAGAATACATGTATGGAGCGCCAAATGAACTTATGATCAAATATTTGAAACTATTTAATAATTAATTGCACCTATCTTCAAATCAATCTTATTACACCCATCTTTTAATAAATTAGAGATATGTTAATTAAAATATCTGTTTTATTAATTTGAAGATAGGTACATGTAATATTGATTTGAAGATAGGTACATTTGATTTGCAGATAGATACAGATGCCATGATTTAAAGATATGTATTATTAATTTATTTTAGGATAGGTGCAGTTGCATACTCTCCTGAAAAATGCTTGCGCAGTTTATTAATAAACATACTTCATATATATTGGTAACTATCGACTTTTGAAGTGTGCGCTTTTTAAAAATTGCCTGGCAACTAAAACTTTGTATCGACGACTAATTTTTTGGATAAGCCGCTAGGTGGAGACAAACTTTTAGAGATCAGTATAGTTCAATTGATCCCTTTTTTAATACTAGAAGGTAGGTGTAATTCTATTAAAGAAATTAAGGTGCAATTTATTTGAACCTAGGTTTGAATATAGGTATCATTTTTACACCTATCATTGACTCATTTAGAGCTATCTTTATTCAAACTGTACTTATCTTCAATTCATTTAGTAATAGGTTCAATCATTAGAAAATAAATACAATTATTTGAAGATAGATTCAAATATTTGAATATATGTTAATTATGCAGTCCATATATATGTGCACATATCGAACACCTTGAACAGTGTATAGAAATATAATGTTACTTAGGGTATCAACTGTGGTTAGAGGTCCTTTTGATATAACAAGAGGCCAACGGGCTTTAAAGCACATCTGCATATCCAATTGAATTTGGTTCGTGATTTAAACCAGAGGCCATGAAATTTTAGGTTTAGGAAAAAGGCCGTAAAATTGAGATGTAGCGGAGACTTACAGTGCCATATGTAGGACAAATGTACATGTATGCATTGATTGCATAAAAAGTTGCGATCGGTTCTGGATTAATTTCTCTGAATTTTTTGCTCCATTGAAGGGAAGCTATCTTATTTGACATCCACGGAAAGCAGGTTAGATAGAAGTATCTTGCCACCAAATTTGGCTGTATACGCAAACAGGCGAAACAACATGGTTTCAATTTCATGGAGAATTTCTTCATAGGATTCTCTGCTTCTTTGCAACAACTATGCCCAGCATTATTCATAAAACCTTTTCCCTAGTTTCTTGTTATAAAAACTAAAAATGTAATTGATGCATTTCATTGTAGAAACAAGATATATTTAATTGATTTCATTAATATTAGATGGATTTTGCTGATCATGAAATATTTATTTATGATGATAATGAGTATCAAATTTAAGGAAATCAGGAAACACAACGATTTTTTCTTATTTTGACAAGAACAGCCTATATGGCCAATGGGAATCTATTTATATGAAACCATGCCATTTTACTGTATTTATCAATGATTTTTGGTAAACGACTGCTGTAACATGATCTTTTTTGTAATATTAACATTCGACAGAACACAATGAATTAGTTATACAGCTGGTGTCCCTAACCAATTCGTTAGTATTTTGAAACTTTTTAACAAAAGACTCGTGCACGTTAAATCCTGCAATTAGAATAATCGATATGTATTTTAACACATCTAATATAGAACTTTAAAACCATTTATTTGAATGCACCATCGTCTAATAACAATATTCCCTAAAGAAGAAATTTTATGGAACTTCTTTTTAAACAGGTTTCGGTTAGCTTATAAAGATGGAAGACAAATCAAATAGCCTTACGAAATCGTGCACAGATTACTCAAAACCTTCATTTGTTGAGATTTCCGTGTCAGGAACAAAATTTGAAATTCCTGTAAAAAGCATCCTGAAATATCCAGGGACTTTATTGGAAAAGATGTTACCTGAATTAATAGAGAAAACAGATGAGCTTTCTTTCAACCGTCCAGATGACGCATTCAAAGCCATTCGGAACTTTTATCTTACCGGCAAGCTACATATGGCCCGTAATATGTGTCCCGAGGAATTCGCAGAAGAAATGGAATATTGGGGAATAAAGACAGAAATGCTGGAACCATGCTGTCTTTACAGGTATAAGATTAAAGACATGTTTGTTATCGAAAGAAAATATATATTGAAGAAATACGAGCTGGTATAATGACTTATCATTGTTTGTTGCTAAAATTTAATAAATCGTTATACTTCGTATAATCTAATGTACGAAGATGCTACTGTTTATTTCAAATTTTCTATTCTTTTCATCAGATATTTGGCGTTCAAGCAAGAGGCAGAAGTATCAAGACAATTCCGTAAAACAATTCACCCGACGTCAGACCCTGAAACAAGCAAGTGTTCCTCCTGTAGACAGAGGCTCTGGTTAATCGTAGACAACAGAGACTCATCACCACTGACCAAGGTTAGAAAAGGCTAACTTCTTGAATGACCAATTAAGCTTTTTACTGCTACTAAACAAAGGGGAATGCAAAACGGATGAAAAATATTTCAATTTCACATATTTTTTTTTTAAGTACCATCTGTGCAATGAATACTTCCCAAAAACAAACTTAAACTACTTTCTAAATTAGCACACGGTAAAGACATTTTCCTCACTTCAACTCAAATTCCAACAAAATATGTATGTGAAGCACTGATTGTCCCTTACGACAGCTCAAGGCCAAAGTACCAGTGTCTCAAATGTACGGTTGGCCACACCTAATGTCAAGATCATGGGTTCAATATTGTTGGTACCGAAAAGGATCTTATAACAAGGAATATACATGTACATATCTGAAAACTGAATGTCGTAGCAGCAACCATTAAAAAATCATTGCGAAGGTTTTTTAAAAGGTAGTCATCGTGAGATAAAAGATTAATTTTCGCGATAAGCCTCTTTTGGATTTGCTGTTGATAGACACATAGACTTTAAGAACCGGTTCGCGGCGAGAAATATTCGAGATGATGAGGCTCTCGCGAACTTCGCGAAAATTTCTCGCACGCGAATAAAAGTTGGTTTACAGTATTCATTCTAAATAAATTTCCTGTGACAAGGAATAAATAATTGATTTTTTTTTAAATTATGATTTTCAAAAGTAACTCTTACTCAAAGGACAAATGGTTTAGCACATGTACTTCGATAAAATAAATGGACACATGGGATTCGCATGTGAAATATACTCAATTTCAAAAAGTGTTCTTTGAAAAAATAAATATATCAATATATCTTGCCTGTTTGCAGCATTACTTTTCGTGCATAAAAGGAACAACTTAGCAAAAAGTAAAAATATTAATCACGAATGTAAATTTCTATAATGAATTTTGAAAAGATTTTTCCTGGCCTTTGTTTGTTAGCTATTCACTTCTTTTCAAAACGCAAATTTAATATTTTAAAGCCTGTTTGATTATAACGTTCCCAGAAGTATATAACTGGATGTCAGAATATTATGGTAGTCATGTGTTTAAGGAAAACAAACAAGCCCCGCAATTTGAAATCATCAGAGTTCTTCCGTGAATATAAACCAATTTTGAACAGGACCTGTTTAATATATGCTTACTGTTAATGTTAATTTTAGTTTAACAGGCAGAAATACTGGTACGTTGTCAGTAATTTTATTAAATGAATAAACTTCTATATATAACTTTTATGAATCTAGAATTAAAGAAAAAAACCATATAGATTAACAAAGATAGTCAAAGGTTAAAAAGCTCACTACACCTCGATGAATGTTATCAGAAGTCAGGCAAATCTCACACCAAATATAAATTTCTTTTTCTGTATCCTAAGATCTATATAATTGCAAGTTCGGTTTAAACAGTTACTTGAGAATCGACCTTATACCAAAACTTTAACACTCATCCAGAATATACTGTCAAAATTAAGCTCCGGGGTAAGTCTGGTTGTGTTCATCCCTAGTTGCAGGTAAATCTGGTTGTGCCCAAACCTAGTTAGAGGTAAATCTGGTTATGCCCATCCATCTATGCAATTTCAATAATAAAAGGCCAGAAATGTAGAGACATCGAACAGTAATCAAGTTCAGAAGTCCATGTAAACAATGAACCAATATGGAAGCAATGCAAACACTTCTCTTAAAACATCAGCAGTGGGATCAGGCGGCAAGTGGAGGGATAAGCATCCCTTGTCGACCGTTTGGTCCTTGTCATGATCAGGCAATGGGCAAAATCCTTAAATAATTGCATTCGAGTTACTTAATGACATACATGTACTATATTTTCAAGGTCACTGTATCGACCATACAATTGGTGAAATTTTGACTTCCAACAAGGCAGTTGAAATTCTTGTTTTAGAGCTTCTCAAAAACATTTTACTGATGTCTCATATAGAAAATGACTTATCAGATCGAAGGCCAAAAGCCCAGCTGTAGGTATAGCATTTCAGCAAGGTTTGTAGGCCTTATACTTACTTAGAAATAGATCAATGCACCTGCTAAAAAAGACATTTATTTCTGAAAGTTTTTTTGCAGGTCTATCTTGGATTCATCATTCTTTTTGTCCTTTTGTCTTTGGCCTCGCTATCTCTTAGCACGTTACCGATGTTCCAGAGAAAACTGACGATTTGCGAAGCACGCGATTTATTACTTTACAACCATAAATATGAAGACGATATTGAGAATTACTTCGCTCAAGTGACGTGCGACAGCACTGCAGAAGACGTTTTCAGATCTATTTATTTGAAGTACAGAAACTACACGGATGAAACTTTTCAAAAAATTATAAAAGAAAAAGAAGCCAGTGGAACAGGCAAGGAATATATAAATGAAATGAAATTAAAATGGAAACTTAAGAAAATAAACCTACCAAACAAAAGCGCTCGTCTGAAGGTGTTCGACTTAATAGACCTTATTGTCTTGGTCGTGTTCGCTGTAGATCTGGTCATACGACTCGTAACTTGTCCAAGAATAGCTTCGTATTATAAGTCAGCGCTAAACGTTATTGATACCGTTGTCTTAATTAGTGGAATTCTGGGATACACTCTGGAAAAAGTTTTAATCAACTTTACCTATGACAGGGGAGATCTTGATATATTGGTTTATCTCCAGCAACTTCGCGTGTTCCGTTTGATTCGAGTTGTACAGAATGTTGCCGCCATCAAAGTGCTCGCTTTCTGTTTCAAAACAAATATTAAGGAAATACTGATTCTCATGTTATTTTTGTTTGTCGGTGTAAACATTTTTGCAAATATGCTTTTCTTTGTCGAACCAGAAAACATATCCAGCATTCCACAGGCATGGTGGTGGGGAATAATCACCATGACAACTGTCGGTTATGGTGATTTGTATCCGGTCACAGTTTCCGGGCGCATTATTGGGACTTTGTGCGCAGTCAGTGGAGTTATTGTTCTTGCTTTAATTATTCCAATTTTTGTGAACAATTTTCTGGCTTTGTATGAACTTGCGTGCTTGTTGCAGAAAGAAAAGGACAGAAAATCAAAACCAAAAAATTTGAAAATTAAGGTGGGACCCTCGAAATTTTAGCAGCATCCTTTTAGAAATGATTTTAGTATCGCATAAAAAATGAATATTGAAAAATTGTATTGAACATGCCATGTATTATACACTTTTGTAGATATTTGACGTTTCTTCATTAATTGTTATCAATGAATGCTTTCAATAAATTTTCAGCATAAAATAACCCGTACATTAAGCAACGATATACATGTATATATAAAGTTCGCATTGTGGAAAATTATATTGTATATACCATGTAAACTTTATGTATATTTTTACTGGAATGCTTTCTAGCTATTTGGGTTTTTTTTTATTTTGTTTGTTTTAAAGTAAATATCTCTTAAAACGAATTTTTACCACAAAAGGCATTTCTAAAATATACAATAGTGTACATTTTGACTCGGTAAATAGACTTGTCGACCCGCTCTCTCAACGATATTTTATTTCATTGAAACAATAATGATACTACGTAACTTATGATTTTTTTTTTCCGTACAGATCTTCCGCATGGATAAGATCCCTGTATGAGATGCACATCAGTTCACTTAGCTGAGTTATCTTTTTTACAGGGAATTAGTTTTTTTACGGTAAATTTCATGGAATCTGCAAAACATTTTAGTGAATAGTTATATAATTTGAATTCCATGACAAAGCATGGCATCGCCGAGCATCCCCTTGCAACAAAAGTGTTTGATCAATCAGGACAGCAATCGACATCGATCTCGAAGCAAGTTACGTCACTTCCGTTGCGCATACAAGGAAAAAAAACCTCCCCCACACATGCCCGACAGCATTTTAAAGTATATCCCCTCCAAGCCCGATGCAACGGGATTAAAATTCCTAAATGCATTCCGAAAATTTAGTTTCTGAAGCTAAGTATTTTCTTTTTTATTCATGAAAGTTTATTTTGCTTGAAGAACTTGAGTATCTAAACCAGCAGTCGCAAAAAAAAAAACGAAACCTGAACACTTTGTGTTTCACTTCGACACTTCTTTCAACTAAAACCTTTACCCTATGCCTATCCTTTGACACTCTTAAAGATCATAGAAGATAAGCTTTCAGATCTTTAAATTTTTTATTTATCGTCAGACAATTAAAATTTGAAAATTAGATTCATTTTTTGAAAGCTTATGGTACATAAAAGCATTGTAGGTGGTGATGGTTGCCACATTATCAGTCTAGAGTGATGACATTTGTCACATTAGCAGTATAAGTGGTGACAGTTGCCACATTTGTTCGGATTCTTCAGACATTTGCAGCCACCGTTTCTACAGCATGCACAGTTGTAGCTGGACTGCCAGTGTTGGCATTCGCAGCAATTGCTAATGGCAGTGTAATAATCCAGTTCTGAAAGATTGGTCACAAAATCGCATTTTTATTTTAATTTGTGCTTCCTCTATGATAATAAGATATTTACACTCTACCTTCTGAGAAAAATACAATATTAAAGTATGTTACCAACATATGTAATATTGCGCTCAAATGAATATTGTTATTAGTAGTTTTATTTGCAAAAGAGAATAGAAAAAAACAAGTTTTGTGAATCTTAATACCTTTGAGAGGATTACCAAAAAATACCCCCCCCCCCAAAAAAAAGCCTACAAATACTACCTCATATTTTGTAATATAAAAATACTGCTCGGGTTATAATTATATCTATTTAAGTAATTCGTAGAGGATATAAACAAACATGAATCCAGTTTTAAATAGTTTAACAAGACCAAGGCTGAATCAGTGCAATGCTTAATCATCAAAACTTCTTTTCCACCTTAGAAAAAAAATATGACTTATTTATGCTACAAATCAACAAGCGAAACTGCTAATGCTATGCCCCTGCTTTCTTTAGCTTTTATGTCCAACAAATGGAAAATAAAAAACAGTATTTGGGCTTAGAAGCCCATTTACAAATCAGGAGCATGTAGCAAACACGGGCCATTAAAACATACTTCGTGGGATCAGGTAACATCGAGGAGTGAGCATCCCCTGCCAAGCGTTCACATCTCCGATTTGCACCTTGTCATGTTCGGGAAAGAACGGAAAAATCCGTAGGAAATTCAGTGTGTTAATAATGTTCTAACAGTAAGAATAAAAAACGACAGTCAGTCTTCGACGTCACGATAGATTGTATTTGCTTACAAAGTCATTATTATATTATCGACCATAGAACTTGCAAAATAATGACTTTAAACGAGACTGTTGATATTCTTGATTCATCAACTTATTTGTCAATAACTTAACTCGTTTTAGAAATTGTTCCTTAGAAGAGCATAATCTTCCGTATCGAATCAACTGAGAGATATAAAACCCGTATGCACGTGATAAGGTTATAATTCTGCATAATTAAGGGGCGTTAACGATTAAAATGTTAGTCATCGTGTTTATCATAAAACTTAGTTTGCTGGGTTACCTTTTACATCTTTTTCTAGTAAAATATTCAAATATGAAACAGATGTGTCAGACTGTGGCATCTTATTTCAAGCTCACCAGGATATATGTCGGCATAAGAATAAACACCATTGTGAATAGACAATATGCAGTTGATATATATTATCTAAATGTTGAGTTGAAGGCCACATAAGTTTTCTCTTCTTTCCATGTATAAATTTTTGCATAAATTCTTCTTCATGTGAATACAAAAATAGGTCTGTTGATACCGGGGCGCAAAAGTTGGTACGACTGATAATTGCAATTGATTTTTGGAAGACTATTATTCTTGGAAAATGATTAAAAATACGGGTTCCCTGTGTGAAGGTATCTGGCGGCCTATGATAGGCCAGATATTTCACATATTGAAATTTACAAATTTTAACATGTTTCCATATACAAATTTGTAATATTTTATTTCTATATCTATTCTATATCTTGGTTTCATCATGATACAGTGACTGATCCCATTTTCCAACCTTACTAGGATTTAACAATTACTGTTTCTAGAATTGATCTATTTCTTAGTTTTTCTTCAACTCGTTTCGATCAATGGCACTTAAGATTCCTTTAACTAAATTTGACAGATGGTATTGTGATTGATTTGTTCCTGGTATTTAATAGTTGACTTGACCATTGGTTCCGTGACCGGTCACAAACTTTATTGTACTCTAGACTAGGTAACCCGATTGGAAACAGTTTCCTTTAATCAAACAGGCGTCATTCTAGAAAAATCAAAAGATCATTTTTCAAAATGAAAATATAAAATACATGTATACCAAAAGCATGTTTGTTTAAATGTGGATTGGCTTTTCATACCTTTACATTGTCCTGTGACATCACACTGCTGACAAAAGGAGTCGTACACTGTGTATGTTTGTTCATTGCTAAAGGTGACATTGTCTAATGAGATCGAGACGTTGTACTGCTGCAGCGTTCTGCCTAGTAATAAACACGAAACGCGAATAACACGATCTCTACCTAACGTGTCCATTATCAAAGTAGATTTATAAAAAGAAAACTACTTTTATTTTGCCTATTTGAACAAAGTATAATATTTGTAAATGCTACCATTTAATGATTGTCACCTGTTTGGGAATCGTAGTGGACGGGTACAGGACAGAGGACCTCCCACGCCGACACAAGCTCAGCAGGTACAATGGTCACGTTTCCTGATTTCTACAATTAATTTTGAAAACGTAATCTAAGCAAAGGCAATTAATATATGAGTACTCTGTCATTGATGAAAGATTCGTTACTCTAAAGATTAATTGGAAGATTTCTTTTCCAGATGATAGAGATGGCTATTGGTTTGATAAAGGTAAACTACAACTCGTCTTTGTATTTTTTCTGTTTAATATATTATTTATCAGAATTACATGTACATATGTAAAAGATTTAAAATAGTACTAACTGTTAAAGGTTCGAAACGACATGCCATCTTTTCGGTTTCCATTATATTCGTAGCAATTACATTAGTCTTGGCGCAGAATCTTCTTCTTATATCACACAGCCAATCTCTTGCAATAAAAGTTGTATTCATAAATCAATTGAGTTTTCATGAACTGCCCACCCTTAGAAAACCATTGCCAACCAAGAAGATGACACTGATTTGTCTTCGTTGTTGACAACGATGACTTAGGTACTTCATGACAATATGGCAAGTTTTTCAATCACTGAGTAAGTCTGTGGAATCATAACTACTCCCCTGAGACTGTATTTGTTGATTTCAATGATTTTAGAAACACCCATTCGGTAGAGCGTTTGGTCCTTGATTTGGAGATCGTGATTTCAAAATTGTAGAAACAGTTCCATGCATACAGTACTTTGAAATGAAAGTTATAGTGCTTCCGTCGGAGATTTTTAACCAAGGCCTGTATCATGACAGGCACTGACGCACTCTCTTAAAGAACTGCCATTGCTCCAGGTTCCTGAATGTCGAGTAAAGTTCTAAATTTGGAGCCCTTCATTGATTTCTTACGGGTTCTCATATGAGTAAAAAATCTCGAAAAACTGACGTAAGACTGCAAGAAATTGATCGAAACAATAAATAATGGTTGTCCACCTTAAATAAAAATCATTCAACTGTAGCAGATCAATTACTAATGAGAACGTCTGCTTTCTGCTTTTGCGCAAACAAAAAAACGTCAAATTGAATTTAAAAATGTTCCATTGATTTATGAGCCCTTACCCTCTGATCCGCACAATGTTTGGTGGTTTGTTAACGTTGACACTGCAGTCTACGGATGTATATCCCGAGTCACACTTACATTGACCGTTTATACAGGTCCCCCTACGACTACACTGATTAGGACACACGTGATCCGTGACGTCGATAGGGGTAACCAAATCTCCATCCAGGCTCTTTTTATAGTTTGAAATATTTTTCATAGCTGACACCAGCTGCCATTTGTGTGACAAGGAACATATCATCTCCGGAGGCCTGTGATATAAAGAAAATATATCATAATATCAGTCATTGACTTGTAATTCATATGCCGACCTTTTGTCACGTCGCTTTTTGAAAATTGAAATTTAATATGCATTTTCTCACAATTGAACGAAGCCAAAGTTTGACCGCCAAAATCCCCATTTGACAGGTCATTCTTATTACAGAAATTACCTTTACATCCTCGATACAGGAATCAATG
This sequence comes from Saccostrea glomerata, assembly GCA_003671525.1. Taxonomy (NCBI): domain Eukaryota; kingdom Metazoa; phylum Mollusca; class Bivalvia; order Ostreida; family Ostreidae; genus Saccostrea; species Saccostrea glomerata. The sequence continues at coordinate 2,290,402 of PRKT01000011.1, read as the reverse complement.
AGTGCGGTTATAATCATCCCGGTTCACGATGACAGCGGTTGTACAGAGTGGATTTACCGAGACCATCAACACAAAGCTTCTTTGCCTGTGCGTCGTTTATCCCTGTTCCGATAAGGGGCACGTTACGTGTGTTGAGTCACGTTTTGTCCGCCGTCACGTTATGTCCGCCGTCACGAAATGTCCGCCTCTTTTTCGGAAAAATCGTCACGTTATGTCCGCCGTCACGAAATGTCCGCCACTTTTTCAGAAAAATCGTCACACTATGTCCGCCGTCACGAAATGTCCGCCTCTTTTTCAGAAAAATCGTCACACGATGTCCGCC
>PRKT01000011.1:2274966-2285039 GCA_003671525.1 Saccostrea glomerata | reverse complement strand
GGGGGGAGGGGAGGGGAAGTCCTTAACACATGTCATTCAACACCCTCGAGTACAACAATATATAGACACGCACACGCACAATATTTGAAAACGAACCCCTTTGCAAATGAGCTTGTAAAAAAAAATTCATGTTTTATATTTTATGTACAGAGAAAAATTCAAATTGACTATCTTATGCATACATACATGTAGTACCCATAGTTTATCAATACAAGTGCACATTATGACGTCATTATTCTCTCCAATTCAAGGTAATAAATAACATCAACAAAATTACGTCGGCGAAATTTTAATTTTTTAAGGAAAAAAAATTCCGTCCGCGCACTGCCCACATTCGGCTATTGTTTTACCTTAGATCAGACGGCAACTAGAAGAAACCTTTATCTGATTGAAGAAGCACAGGTGCCCGTAGACAGGACCCCCCTCCAGAATACAGGAGAAAACATGAGTATACTAAAATCACTCAGAAAATGATTAAATTTTATGATAATGATTTTCATTGTCCAAATATTTTTAAATAGGTATAAAGAAAAAAAAACTCACATGCATATAAAAAAAAATAACGTTAATTAAAAGGTAATGTAATTTTCAACTTTTCGAATTTTTAGGTTTATTTCCAATCCAATAGAGGACAAAACAAAACAACAAAATCGGCAGCAATTGATTGTTATCACTTGCAGACTTTACAATTTGTTATTACTCTTTTCCCCTTTCTTGTTTCAAGAGTGAATGTGAATCAGCCGAGGTTTGCCGAAAGCTCTTGGCCTGTCAAAGTTTACGGAGATGACCGAGCGACACCGTGGTAGGGCTAATGCCCGTAAAAAGCTATTTTAGAAATACAAAATGAAGAAATTCAAAAGAATTATATGGCCTGTTAAATTAGATCTGTTTACTGTTTAAAATTGTTTCTAAAGACGATAAGCTTTTTTGAAAAGCTCTACTTGTTCAAGTTAAGAAATCGAATCTACTTGACGACTTCGGGCTATTCATGGCCTTTTTTCCAGTTTGACAGCTCATCCTGGAGTCCATGCCACTAAACCGGAAGTAAAGTCCGAGGTGAATATATGACGTAATTGAAGAAAAGAACAAAAAATGCATGTAAAACTTCATGTCCAATTTTATGTTATTATACGTGATCAATAAAAAGATATATTTTTCAAACATAATAATGCTTTATAAGGGCGCTTAGTCTAACTGTTTGGCTCTTTGTCGACATGGCTTTTCAGTGATTTAAATTTGGCGCTTGTAAAAACTGAATTATCTGTGCTTGGTACACATCGTCGTACAAGTAAGAAAAAGAATAAATAACTTTCTAAAGTTGTCTTAAATATATTTAAAATAACTGCATAAATTTACGTTGAACAATTATTTATTTTATTTCATTTGAACAAGTTTTTATCAAAGTCAAATATACACTGCGAGATTCTCTTCCGGTTTTGTGGCATGGAGTCCAGGATGAGCTGTCAAAGTGGAAAAGAGGCATGGAACGGCCCGTAGTCGTCAAGCAGATTGAATTTTTCACATTAGATAAATAACAAAAACGCTCCGGAAACTGAATTATTCGCGAAATTTTTCTGACCAAGTCCAGATCTATTTGTTTAGGTGGGTCCCCCCAAAACATGTTGCCATCCTGGGGCTTTTTTAGTGAAGGGTAGTAAAAAAATTTTCCGTTTTTTTTTTTTTTTTTGACGATTAAAACTTCATTCTCCTGTGATTATATAAACATACAGAGAGAAAATATCTTCAAGTCTGTATGAAGTTTGTCAGAGGTTAGAGGTCAATACGTGACCTATTCACACGGTATCTACCGGTACACAAGTTATTTATGACCTGCTCTACTTGCTTTTCAAGGATAAATTGAACGAAAAGCAAGTAAAATTATATTTATTTTTAATTAAAATCTATGTAAACAAGTATTAAATTCAGTAGGGGTGCAACAGATGTTTCCTACCTCCATCTCGAAAGAGTTCCGCTACGTTGAGCAATCGCAAAATCAATTTATTCTTGGTGAGTATTCTCTAATGTCTATCATCAATAGATTTTGTTAAATTATTACAATCAAGTTTGGTTTCTTTGTAATATACCTGCAGTGTAGGCCTGTGATGCTAGAAAAATTAACTTGTTGCAGGCTAGCTAGGTTACTACGGAGGAAATGTCATCCCGAGAAAACTACCGTTGACCAAGGCAAAGTCGATGTCAACAAGGCATTTCGAGGGATGACATTTTTACGTTATCCTCGCTAACCTACAGCATATTAGTGGGTCAGATAAGTTATGAGGACCTTTTGCTATCTGTTTGTGTTCGTCGTCGTGCGTCATCTTTTACTTGGCTTCTAAGTTTTCAGCTTCAATTCTGCAAGAGTTGAAAATCATAACAGCCACGATTGGTTTATAAAACATTTTGGATGCTAACAATAGACCAGTGTAGTCCAGAGATGCTAGAAAAATTAATTTGTTGCAGGCTAGCTAGGTTATAATGGAAGAAATCTCATCTCGAGAAAAGTACCGTTGACTAAAGCAAAGTCGATGTCAACAAGGCATTTCGAGGGAAGACATTTTTACGTTATCCTCGCTAACCTAAAACATATAAGTGGGTCAGATAAGTTATGAGGACCTTTTGCTATCTGTTTTTGTTCGTCGTCGTGGGTCATCTTTTACTTGGCTTCTCAGCTTCAAATCTGCAAGAGTTGATTATTATAACAGCCAAGTTTGGTTTACAAAACCTTTTAAATGTTATTAATGGACCAGTGTAGTCCAGAGATGCTAGAAAAATTAACTTGTTGCAGGTTAGCTAGGTCACTACGGAAGAAATGTCATCTTGAGAAAACTACCGTTGAACAAGGCATTTCAAGCGATGACATTTTTTACGTTATCCTCGCTAACCTACAACATATTATTGGGTCAGATAAATTATATATGAGGACCTTTTGCTATCTGTTTGTGTTCGTCGTCGTGCGTCATCTTTTACTTGGCTTCTCAACTTCAACTCTTAAAGAGTGGAAAATTATTACTAGAACTGAAATGGCGGTTAATTATATCTTATGAATTCTGTCGTGGACAATACTTGATATCTCGGATAATACCAGATTAATTTTGAGAATTCTTTCTAATTTGTTCTCAGTGAGTAAGAAATGTGGAATTGTTGAGCCCATTTGCCTTTTGTTATGTTTTAGTAATGTCATACTTTTGCTGTTTTAGTAATCAGCGTAATGTCCCTTTGGTGGAGGACCTTAGGAGCACTAGTCAATAGGACGATTAGACAAATATCGGATGAAAGATACCACATCATTTACGGTAACGTTAAATAAATCACAAGCCATATTCTGTTACAACAAAATTGGTTTATTTGTTTGTCTGTCTTTCTGTTGTCAATGTTAACCTTTTACTCAACTTTTGAACCATGATAGATTGATTGATTGAATATTGTTTAACGTCCCTCTCCAGAATATTTCACTGATATGGAGACGTCACTATTGCCGGTGAAGGGCTGCAAATTTAGGCCTATGCTCGGCATTCAGGGCCTTTGAGCAGGGAGGGATCTTTATCGTGCCACACCTGCTGTTACACGGGGCCTCGGTTTATACGGTCTCGTCCGAAGGACCGCCCCATTTAGTCGTCTTTTACGACAAGCAAGGGAGTACTGAGGACCTATTCTAACCCGGATCCCCACGGGGCGAACCATGATAGATACAATCGTCATAAACCGATGGGTGATCTCGTCTTTACTTATCACCCGCGGGCAAACACGACGAAAAACCCTCGTATGTAATTAAATATGCATGGCTCATTTGATTGGCTGATTCACAGAGTTGCGATGCCAAACAACGAATCACAGTTCACGTTATGCATGCATGTTCAGCATTGCCAAAACATGTAAAGGCTAGCATTAATCTTCAAATATATATTTTAATTTATTTACTTTTTAAAATTCAAAACAACGCGCAAAAATTTATGTGTCATCTAAATATGCAGTTTGTATACATAAGCTACACAGCCCACTCCGACGAACTGCTTGGTCAACCCTTGTACTAGTAGACTCAGTATATCCATTTAACTGTTATCATGAAGATTTTATTTTTTCATCGCAGATATCATGTCAGGAACAAGGACTTTCAGAGAGAAAAGCAACAATTTAAGAAAAATGCAGCAAGGATGATTCGTCACTGGAGAAAGAAACATCATTTGTCTCTTGCCAATTGCCTCAACCCTTTGACCGCGGCTCAAGAAAAAAGGTATTTTGGTTGATGGTAAAATGGTTTTAAGGTTAAATGTACTTAGTTCCGCGGCAAAACAGGCATTCGAGGAAAGAAAGTGTGCGGGTTCACAAAAAAATTGACATTGTTTAAACATTACAATAAAGCTAGGCTGCCGTTCGAAAGAGGTAATTTAGACAAAAATATTCACATGTAATGACAGATGTAGATGTGTCGGGCCTGGAAGAGATTTTGTCGTCACTTATAACGCCCATGGCACGCAGATTGTTTTAATGTGAAAAAATAGGAGAAGGGGTAGGTTGTATGTTTCACTTATGAAATGGAAGGATTAGTCGTCAACTCGCCTCTCTTTAAAATATCCTAGTTGTTCGTTTGCCAGTAACCCACGAGGACCAACGGATAATGCCTAATTTAACACGTACAGTTTATTTGTGAACTTAATGGGAAAAAAATCACTGCAAAAATTAAAATATGAATTGTAAAAAGTTTCAGTGGTACATTTGTTTGTATTTGTATGCTAATAGCGAGCGCAGCGAGCGTTGCGAAGCGACGCTCGTCACTGCGAGCTCTTAAAGCAACGCCTGTGCGAAGAGAAAATTCGAACTACTGCACATTCATTCGATGGAATTTTTTGACGCCGAATTTCGACCCACAATGCAACACTTGTTAAGTTACGATCTCGCGAGAATCACGGCAAATGTTCAACAAAAAGTTTACTCGCCTTAATTTAATGGATATATATTGAAGATGCATAGAAAACAAAACGTTCTTCCTTAACTTTCAGCACTGTTCAGGCTTTTTCTCGGAATATTGCGACTTACATACGTCATGTGACGTCAGAGTCTAGACGCACCAAATATCATTTTCCAGGCATCGGGATCGAGATTCCGAACTTTTCAAAAATTTCCGACAAAATCGGAAATACCCGAGCCGTTAATCACTTACTCGGAGTTCCTCGGATGACTCGCACATGAATGGAGCGGAGCGGAGTCAGCCGAGGATTGCCGATTGTTTATCACTTGAAAGTATGACGTCAAATAAAAAGTCCTGTTGATTGACTTAGAACGCAAACAATAGATCTCATGGATCTGAGGCATGGGGATTGCATTATAGCGAGCGCAGCGAGCTCAATAGACACGTGTAAGAAGAGGAAATTCGGATTGAAATCTGTACATACGTCAGCCAAATTTCTCTGTACTACCAAATTAATGTCCTTTGCGCGGATATATAAAAAATAGTAAAAAAAATAAAGGAACATTGTTTTTTACCGAAATCTTATCGAAATGATTTTGAATTATCTTATTATAAAAAATACCCCCATGCCCCAACACCGGCCTTCACCTTGCCCTTCGGAAATGATACAAATTATGTCACCGGAAACTTACGAATTTTGACGAAGTTATGTTGGCTGCTTCCGTGAAACGTGGAAAACATGTTGCGGTGCATAGCCACATGGTGGCTAAAACGTACCTGAAAAGAACGATTTAATGCAATCTCTTTGCTATAAAACTAGCGTTTGTGTCCTAAGTCAACAGAACCTTTCATCCTCCGTTCGTACACGTTAGTCTATTGGGCTCGCTACGCGAGCGGCACTCGCTATAATCTTAAATACTAAAATTAATTTCAAAGCAAACATGGCGTAATATTTATTAAACCTCCGAAATACGGGTAAAATTTAATCGACTAGGCCTTAAACAATAAGTTTTAATAACAATAAATCGATCTAAACCATTTAATTATACGAACAATGAAGAGAAACAAGACCAAATAAAGAAACGTGTTTGTATTAAAAATACGCCATTATATTGATGAATAAAGTTACTGTATTGAAAATATGACCAAATTATGGCGTTATCAGCACCTTTATGGCGCCAAGTCACGTGATACAAACATGGCCACACACAACACACCGTCGAACTAACACAACATTGGACAATGCGCCGTCGCGCTAACACACAACACACAACGCGCCGTCACGCTTACGGCGCGTTGTGCAAGGTTGTGTTGTTAGCGCGACGGCGCGTTGTGTGTTTGCTCCATGTGCAAAGTTGCGTTAGCGCGACAGCGTGTTGTGTATTATCGCGACGGTGTGTTTATTTCAATGCGATGTTGTGCTAATGCAAATGGCCTCGACACCAAAGTAATGAGAATCAATCGTCTTATTGATGTGAGATGTAAGGTTGATAAGCGCGCAACATTTTAATGAGGAGTAGCGATAATGATTAGATAGTTTAGCAGTATTATTGAACTCCCAGCGTATTTCATGATGAGGATATTTAGGCGTAATTTATAACCACATTACCGATTTATTATCAACACGGTAATTGATTTCAAAACCCAATAACCCAATAAGTATAACTTCCAAAAGATTGTTTTTAAAATCATAAATAATAAATATTTTTATATAAGATAATTGCATTTTAATTATAAGGTGACAAAAAGAGATTATCATTATTTAATTACATAATTTGCCTCGAGTTTGTTATAACTGTAATTTTGTAATTTTATTTCATAGACACCATGAGAGCTGTCACATTCGGTTCATCCTACGTGAAGGTAGCTTCAAGCTTTACAGACTTTGTCCTGCCATTTGAAGTCGGGTGGTTTGGAGTTGGTGGATGACAGCTTCTCAGCCTTGTCCAACTGGGTACCGGTAAAGTGCGAAACGAAATAGAAACGAAACGAAACTTCATATGAAATTTATATAGTAAGCTTCTTAACCAGGGCATTTGTTTCGAATAAGGGGTACCCTTCTTGTTTTTAAAACTAGGTACCTAACTCAGGCGCCCTCGCTTAATTCAAATTCATATTTTGTTAATATATCAATAATTGACATTCATTAAATTGAGATCATTCGTTTTGAGAGAATATTTCCTTGTCAATTAAATCCTTTTAGACGTCTTTTGTCGAGCCTTTTCATTGCATACTACATGTACTCATTTCTCCCTCGAAAAATACCCCGATACAAAATAAGGCCGTATGAACGTAGATGGGATACACACTGCTGTTAGAAGTACATGTATAAGTGAACGATAAAAACACCTAGACACCTCGCATTGAAATACTCATAGGTTTCTGTAAAACTTCAGTTTTGATAGATATGATGCATCATGGGCGTTGCAAGCAAATTGACAGGGGTGGGGGTGGGGGTGGGGGGCTTTACCAACCAGAAAGGAAAACCACAATTTTTAATGCCTGTTTAATATATATCTTTGCAAAAAAGTTGGGGGGCTTAGGGTCTAAACCTCCCTGCCTTTATGTCATACTTAATTTTGCTAATATAACACTAAATAATTACCACTTATTTACCTCGATGAAAAATAGGACCGTCAGTACGTAGGAAGGATACACACGATTCCGATTGGAGTTACCTGTATAATTGAACTATAAAACCAGACATCTCGGAATGAAATACAGTGTACTAAATACTCGGAAATCTCTGGTTTATCCTATGTTTTAAGACATTCGCAACATACAACAGTACAGTGACTTTATTTTGACCCGTACATAAACGAGCCTTTACATGTAACATATCAGTTTTGATAGATATCATGTATCTTTATGAATAAGGACTGGAAATAGCTTTAAGACATAAACATTTGAAAATAGTTCACATATTGAAATTTTACATGCATAGTACATACGTTCGTGCATATTTGCAGCTGGCAAGCATGTACAGTTATTTGGCCAGTTCTGAATAAGAAACCGATTCGGCGATGCTATAAATAAACAAGGCATTATTTCAAAATCTAAGTGCATTGTCAAGGTAGTTTGATGACTTGTTGAATTAAATACTGTTTTATAAAAGTTCGGCCTTCCCTCCAAAACAATTATTACGCAAGTTACCATAGCTGTCCATTTTACCAGTTACGAATAAGCCGACGAGTTCCGGATAGCTTAAAGATTCTTAAATTCAATTCAACCTTAAATTAAAAAATATACGTCCCAGACGTTATCCATTGTCATGCCTATTAGTAAGAAAAGTTAGATTAATTGTTTACCGATAAATTATTTTTATTTCCAAAGGTTGTAGAGAAACTAGAGGCACTGTGGGCACTGAGCTCATTTTAATGATACCCCACACCTCTTTTACGATTATTTATGACAAAGTCCATGTTTTGCTCTGGAAGACCCAAAATAAGTGTCAGATCAAAAGTTAACAATTTCACAATATAATAAAGAATCTGAGAAAGTATCATTTAATCTTATTCAGTGGAATAAGAGGAATTGCGGATCAGAGATGGATATACCTTTCAATGTTACAAAAATGACATTATCCATGTTTTTCTCGGGGAGCCAAATTATGTGCCTAATCCAAAAATAAAATAGGTGCACTTTGGTTCTCTTAAACAAAGATTCTGTGAAAGACTTATTAAATTCTGTGAAACCTCATTTAACTTCATTCAGTGGTAGAAGAGGGGTTGCGGATAAGAAATGGATACCCCATTTGAATAATTTAAACACTCATAAGTGAGCCTTCTCACCATAGAAATCAATTTATTTTTACACCGTTGAATTTATTAATTATCAGTCCTTAAATTAAAGGAGAGGGCTTACATAGGCATTGCCTGTTGCCCAATCCTGATTGAATTATATTCAATAAAATATGTTTAAAGTAAGTAAATTAATAATTATTCGGAACTGGCCAAAATCCGGAACTGGCCAAACGACTGTAAATACATCATTAGACTGACAAGGGAGCATAATTTTTCGGTAATCAAATTTTATATTAACAAGTGCAAGAACTACATATGAAATTTTTTTTAAAGTAAAAAAAAAGTCCACAAGCAGTTAAACATGTATAAGTATATACATGATTTACCTTGATTTGGGGAAAAACAGAGATTTCAATAGTTTGTTTCGTTTCGTTTCGGCAGGTTTTGTTTGTTATGTTTCGTTTCGTCTTAATTTCGTTTCGGTAGATTTTGTTTCTTTTCGGTAGATTTCGTTTCGTTTCGTTTCTTTTTCGTTTCGCACTTAACAGGTACCCTGTCCAAATACCATCTACAAGATGTTGAGGTACAACCCGGGCATCGTTGTAATGTACTTAGGGGGAAACGACATTTCCAGTGGAGCCGAGGCGTCTGTTATTAATAGAATCTTAAAAAAATCTTTAAATATGCCACATTAAAACAGTGCATGCAATATTGCAGGCGCGTATTTTATTTGAACCGATTTTTTTTCAATATACATAAATTGTATAAGTAGCCTATCACGAGCTAATTACCGGTACTTGTGTTAAAACACAACAAATATTCGGAATCTCACTCACTCTAGCATATCCCAAAGGAAGTGTAACCATCCCCCATCCCATCCAGATTTGCTAAATTGCATTTCCTTTTATTTTAGACAAGTATAAAACGTGCTTTATCCTTGTCTGCTGAGAAAAAATTTTGTATTTATGAGAAATTAAATTTTTACATACATGTGTTGTATAATGAAAATCCTTAGGAAATGTATACATGTGCAATCTTTACCTACATGTACATGCTAATACTCTTTCCATTCGAATTTCGTCAATCAAGATTCGATCAGAATTCTTACCCGATTATTTATTTTATTTTAATTGCATTTTAATAACATGCCATTAAATTCTCAAATACCGTAAACAATCAAGAGGAATTAAACAAATCTCCATTAATTGATCGAAACAATGTAGTTCAATGAAATCATTTGTAGCAAATTAGATTAGACAAACCGTTATCATTAATAAACACTGTTTTCAATCTTTGACGGACATTTCGTTAGGGCAGACATAACGAAAAGACAATTTTAGATGATTGGTGGACATTTCGTGACGGCAGAAATAGTGTGACGATTTTTTTCTTTTTTTTTTTGGGGGGGGGGGGGGGGGGGGGGG
>PRKT01000011.1:2239432-2274931 GCA_003671525.1 Saccostrea glomerata | reverse complement strand
TTTTTTTTTGGGGGGGGGGGGGAGGCGGACATTTCTTAGCGGCGGACATAATATTACTATTTTTGGGGGGAGAAAGGCGGACATTTTGTAGCAGCGGACATACTGTGACTATTTATCCGAAAAAAGGCGGACATTTCGTGGCGGCGGACATAACGTGACGATTTTTCCGAAAAAGAGGCGGACATTTCGTGACGGCGGACATAATGTGACGATTTTTCCGAAAAAGAGGCGGACATTTCGTAACGGCGGACATAACGTGACGGCGGACAAAACGTGACTCAACAATGTGGTTTGTAGTTTTCCACTGACGGAAGACAGTTGATATTGCAAATGAACTTTGCCCTCTCTGTCTTTAACAAAATGTATTCTGGGAAAGATAGTGGTTCGAAGTAAAATATATATGTTTCTTTAGTGTGATGACGTCATCGACGGATTCTTCGCCGTCTTAATCATCATCAGAAAAAAATCTGAAGCGGTGTCTGTTTAATTCGTTATTGGTTATTCGATACACTAATCTGCATTTGCCCGAATTTTTATCCCATGTATATTTCAATAGTGAAGGAAAGCTGTGTAAATTTCAAAGGCAACTTGTGAAACGTCGAGAATGCCTTACTGAAAGCCCAAGCTAAACTGGGAATTGTCCTATTAAGAATATTTGATTACCGCCAGGTGTTGGCAACCTCGGTGACCTGATCATGAGAGTAATGCCTTCCGTCCGCTCCTACCAGATCATCATTAGGATTATCATTTCAGAGACCACATATCCCCTGACCACACCTGTTATTGTTCGGAGGGGCCTAAATATATACGTTTATCATTCCGTCCTTTTCGTGTGAATTACCACGGGGACTGGTAACATAGGTACTGGCAACGACGCGTGCAACTGATTGAAAATTTATCTGCAAATATTTCAATTTCTAATTTTGTCTGTGATAACTCTTTGAAAGTTAGAGAAGTTGATGTCCTAATAATTCTGCCAGAATGTAAATTAGGCAGGTCGATAGGCCAGGAGCTAAGAAGGCCTAATATGCATGCAAATCTCGTGTGCATCTGCCTCTGTGTCTGACGCTAAGGAGGCCAAATATGCATGTAAATCTTGTGCGGCTTTCTTTGTGTTTGAAGTCAATGGGCGACGATTGTTGAAATTGCCATGGAAGTCAACGTGTTATTTAAACTTATGACTACATTTTAAAAGTCTAAATCTACAATTTTATTTCACAATGAAATGGAAATATTAGGAATCACTGACTAGTTAGTATAGTATGCAAGGGACATCAACAATAATTGGAAACATGGAATAATTTATGCATAACGCCCGTTATGCAAATTATCCCATGTTTCCAACTATCATTGATGCCCTGGCATACTATACTAACTAGACATTGATTCCTTAAATCAAGTGATAATTGGGTGTGGTAGCTAAGTTTTGCATGATTGTCGATCTCTAGCTGCAGAACTGTAGCAATCTCAGAAAGGATATTCAGGAAGAAATTTACAAATCCACTGGATGTAAACACCTTGAATTTATTATTACTTTACAGTGACAGTTTTGGGTGTATTTTTCTCACATTTATTTTTTGTATTTACCCATCCTGTTCATTTAAAGTATATTTTATAACTTCATTCATATTTCAAGTTTCAATAGGCTCTCATTTGGCTTTATAATAAATTTGTTAAAAACATTTTGCATACTTTCAGCCATCAGCTTTTAGTTTGAATAGTAAATTGTGATTGCATTCTTGGTGAGAAAATACCGTGTCTTCCGGTACAGCATGTTGATTCCTTCGTCTTTTCAATTTTTACAGCATCATTGCTGTACAAAAAAGCTGAGGCGTAAATCGAAGGTTTTTACAACGCATGGATCTGTGGCTCTCTGCTTTATCCGTCTGAATTTTCTCAAGCAGAGAGCTACAGTTCTGCAGCTAACTTTATTAATTAGAGATAGGTAAATTTCAATATCTGTTTTATTAATTTGATATCTGTTTTTTCTTGTGATATTTATGTTTTATTAATTTGTATCTATCTTCTTATCCTTTGTGAATATTTCAATTGTACATTCAAATCAATTGAACCTATCAGTAAATCAATTGCACACATCTTCAAATGATTTGAAGATAGGTAGGGTATAAAACAAGAGGCCCATGAGCCACAACGCTTACCTGAGCACTGTGGCTAGGAATAGGAGAAATTGATTTATTGAAAACTTTAAATCCAAAAGTAGTCCCATGACCAATCATGGCTTTGCTATTCTTGAGAAGATGATTTTTAAAGAATTTTCCTATATTTGTCTATGTTAAACTTTGATCGACCATTGTGGCACCGTCCTACCCCCGGGGGTCATGAATTGAACAAACTTGAACCTACACTGCCTGAGGATGCTTCCATATAAATATGATTAATTGTGGCTTTTCTATTCTTAAGAAGAAGACTTTTAAAGAATTTTCATATATATTTCCATGTAAAATTGGTCCGCCATTTTGGCCCCCGCCCTTCCCCCGGGGGTCATGATTTGAACAAACTTGAATCTACACTACCTGAGGATGCTTCCATATGAATATGATCAATTATAGCTTTGTTATTCTTGAGAAGATTTTTTAAAGAATTTTCCTATATATTTCTATGTAGAACTTTGGTCGGCCATTTTGGCCCTCGTCCTACCCCCGGGGTCATGATTTGAACAAACTTGAATTTACACTACATGAGGATGTTTCCATATTAAAATGATCAATTACGGTTTTGCTATTCTTGAGAAGAAGATTTTTAAAGAATTTCCTATATATTTCAATGTACAATTTTGGTCCGCCATTTTGGCCCCCACCCTACCCCCGGGGGTCATGATTTGAACAAACTTTAATCTTCACCACTTGAGGATGCTTCCATATCAATATTATTAATTGTGGCTGTTCTATTCTTGAGAAGATTTTTTTTTTTAATTTCCTATATATTTCAATGTTAAATATTGGCCCGCTATTTTGGCCCCCGCACTACCCTCGGGGTCATGATTTGAACAAACTTGAATCTACACTACCTGAGAATGTTTCCATATAAATATGATCAGTAAGAGCTTTGTTATTCTTGAGAAGAAGATTTTTTAAAGCATTTTGCTATAAATTTCTATGTAAAACTTTGGTCGTCCATTTTGGCCCTTGACCTACCCCCGTAATCATGATTTAAACAAACTTGAGTCTACACTACCTGAGGATGATTCCATATAAATATGATCAATTATAGTTTTGCTATTCTTGAGAAGAAGATTTTTAAAGAAATTTCCTATATATTTCTATGTAAAACTTTGGTCGGCCATTTTCGCCCCGCCCTACCCTCGGGGGTCAGGATTTAAAGAAACTTGAATCAACACTACCTGAGGATGCTTCCATATTAATATGATCAATTGTGACTTTACAATTCTTGAGAAGAAGATTTTTAAAGAATTTTCCTATATTTTTCTATATAAAACTTTGGTCGGTCATTTTGGCCCTGCCCTGCCCTACCCCCGGGGGCCATGATTTGAACAAACTTTAACCTACACCACCTTAGGATGCTTCCATATATACATGATCAATTATGGCTTTGTTATTCTTGAGAAAATGATTTTCAAAGAATTTCTAGGTAAAACTTTGGTCGGCCATTTTGGTCCTCGTTCTACCCCCTGGGGTCATGATTTTGAACAAACTTGAATCTACACTACCATAGGATGTTTCCCCATAAGTTCCATCTTTCGTGGTACAGTGGTTCTTGAAAAGATGATTTTCAAAACATGCCACCAAATTTTCATCAGTTCCCAATTATCTCCCCTTGAATGAGGTCGTGGCCCTTCATTTTTCCTTCACCCAATTATGCTTTTGGCAAGTTCGGTTAAAATTGGCCCAGCGGTTCTTGAGAAGAAGTCGAAAATGTGAAAAGTTTACAGACAGACAGACGGACGGGCGTTGGACAGAATGTGATCAGAAAAGCTCACTTGAGCCTCCTTCATGAAACGGTAATGATCGATCGAAAATTTGAAAAGATGTAGCGGTAATGAGTTGAAATTTTTGGAGATATAACGGTAATGTTGACCTCCCACTTAGGGGCCCTAGGTATAGTTCAATTAATCCCACTTTTAATTAACTTGAAGGAACGTGTAATTCTATCAAAGAAAGGTGTAATTTACCGGTATTTGAACCTAGGTTTAATCATTTTTACACCTATCTTTAATCAAATTGTACCTATCTTCATTTAGATATAGGTTCAATTATTTGAAGATTAGTAAATTTAATTATAGATTGGTTTAAATATTTGAATATATGTTAATTATGCAGTCCATATACGTGCACATATCGAACACCAAGAATAGTGTATAGTGATTTAGTGTTACTTATGGTTTCAACCTTTTAATATAACAAGAGGTCAACGGGCCTGAAATTTTAGGATTAGAAATTGGGATGGAAAAGAGATCTACAGTGCAACACGTAGGAAAAATATATGTATTAATTACAGATGAAAAGTTGCGGTCTGTTCTGGATTAATTTCTCCGGATTCTTACCTCCATTATAGGGAGGCTTGGGTTCATAAGACCTTTATCAACAGTTATCTTAGTTGACATCCGCAGGAAGCGGGCTGGATAGAATTATCTTGCAACCAAAATTGGCTGTTGTCTGTATAGATAGGCGAAATTTCCGATGGTTTTAAGTTCCAGCCAAAGAGGGGTTGTTAACAACTCTTACAACTGAGAAATCATGGAGGAGTTTTCAAAGGATTTTTGCTTAACAACAACAACCCAGCATAATTCAACCCTTTCCCTCGTTTCTTGTTATAAAAACTAAAAAGGTACAGTGATGCATTTCATTGTAGATGCAGGACACAAATTGGATTGATTTCATAAATATTAAATGGCTTTTGCTGATCTTATTTTTTATGGTGATACTGCGTATAATACGTGTGTACCAGGAGACGAAACGATTTTTTTTATTGTTGACAAGAAGAGCTTTTATGACCATTGGGAATTTACTATCGAACAATGTCATTCAACTGTATTTAACATTGATTCTTGGTAAACTACTACTGTAACATGATTTTTAAAAATAATATTACATTCGACAGTACACGATGCATTAGTGACACAGCTGGTGTCCCTAACCAATCCGTTAGTATTTTGAAACTTTTCGTAACAAAAGACTCGTGCACGTTAAATCCTGCAATTAGAATACCGGTAATCGATATGTATTTTAACACATCTCATACAGAGCTTTATAATCATTCATTTGAATGCACCATCTTCTACAAACAATATCTTCGAAAGAGAAATATTTTATGGAACATCATTTTAAACAACTTTTTTTAGCTTAAAGATGAAGAACAAATCAGAGAATCTTACAAAATCATGCACAGATTACTCGAAACCTTCCTCAGTTGAGATTTCCGTGTCAGGAACAAAATTTGAAATTCCTGTAAAAAATATCCTGAAATATCCAGGGACTTTATTGGAAAAGATGTTACCTGAATTAACAGAGAAAACAGAGATTTCTTTCAACCGTCCAGATGACGCATTCAAAGCCATTCGGAACTTTTATCTTACCGGCAAGCTACATATGGCCCGTACTATGTGTCCCGAGGAATTCGCCGAAGAAATGGAATATTGGGGAATAAAAACAGAAATGCTTGAACCATGCTGTCATTACAGGTAAAAAATTAGATATAAATGTTCAGATATTTCAATGTAAAAAACTGGATTCTCTTTCTTGGCCCCGCCCTACCCCGCCTTTCGGACTTGGTCCTTCATTTTAAGAATTTAAACTCCCCTTCACCCAAGGATGCTTTGAACCAATTAAGGTTAACATTGGTCCATTGGTTTTTGAAAAGAATTTGAAAATGTGAAAAGTTAACAGACGGAAGGACGACAAATGGTGATCAGAAAAGCTCACTTGAGCTTTCAGCTCAGGTGAGCTAAAATATTGAAGAATTTTGCGCTAGTAATCAACGATTGTTTGCAGCTTAAATCTAATAAATCGTCATACATGTACTTTGCCTAGTTTTATATAGATTCAAACAAATATGTGTAGCAGAAAGACATAACGTGATCATACCTTAATAACATCAATGTACTGAAAGAAGAGAAATAATATCTGAAAAGCAGGTTAACCTTTTTTTCTTGCTTAGTGGTTCTAGAGAAGATTTTAATTGATTTTTCTTATATATTTAAGCTTGTATACTTATATAGTTAAACTTGGATTCCCTGTTTTGGCTCCCATCCTACCCTATAAGGTAATGATTTGAACAATTTTGAATCTACACTACCCCAGGATGCTTCCAAATAAGTTTTAGCAATTCAGGCTCATTGGGTTTTTTGAGAGGAAGATTTTTAGAAATTCCCTTTATATTTCAATGTGCATGAAAAAATTGGATTCCCTAAAAGCCCCTCCCTACCCCTGGATCATGATTTGAACAATTTAGAATATACACCATCCCAGTTTTCTTCCACATAAGTTTCAGCTTTTCTGTTCGAGTCGCTTTTTGAGAAGAGGATTTTTCCAATTTATTTAATGTTAAATAAATTGGATTCCTTATTGTGGTCCCGCCCTAACCCGGGGTTCATGGTTTAAACAAAAAAGAATCTTCATCACTTCAGGATGCTTCCACATGAGTTTCGGCTTTTCTGGCCAAGTGGTTCTTGAAAAGAAACATTTGGAGATAACGAACAGTATTCCAGATCAAATGTTCATAAAACAACATAAAATAGGAGCAGAGCAAACACGGACCTCCAAAACATTAGAGGTGGAATCAGGTGCCATGGAGGAGTGAGCATCCCCTGCCGACCGGTCACACCCTCCGTGTGCTCCTTCTCATGATCGGAAATAACGGAAAAATCCGTCGTCAATTCAGTGTATAAATAATGGACTGACAATTAGTATGAAAAACGTCAGTCAGCATGTGACTCAGTGATAAATTCGCTGACAAGGTCATTGTATCAACCATAGAACTTACGAAATGATGGTTTATACGAGACTGCTGAAATTCTTGTTTCTTCAACTTGTTTGTCAATAAAGTACTTCGCTGTAGAAATTGTTCATACATAGAGCCTGTTCTTGCGTATCTAATCAACTGAGATATGTAAACTCCGTATACAGGTCAGGAAGGTGTATTGCTGCATAAGTACGGGGATTTGAATATAGAAAAGTTAAAGTCATCACGTATATCATAGAGCTGGGTTGTTAGATTACCATTAACGTCTTTTCAAGTAAAATATCTAAATAAGAAACAAATGTATCAGACTCTGTGGTATCTTTTGTCTCAAGCTCACCAGGATATATATCGTATCGACATAAGATTGGAAATTACCGTTGTTAATTGACAGTAAGTGTTCGGTATATCTAAATGTCGAGTTGAAGGCCACAGAAAGTGTTTTCTTCTTTTCACGCATAAGATTTTGCACAAATTCTGCTTCAAATGAATACAAAAATAGGTCTGCTAATAACGGGGAGTAATTGGTAACATTGGGAATTCCAATAGATTGTTGGAATACCTGGTCTCCAAAAACAACATGATAGATATTGTCAATTAGAAACTCAAGCATCTTTATGATGTCGACTTCAGAGTACTTGTGTGCACAAACAGAATGCTTTTTAACAAAATAATTTTGAAAATGACCAATGACAAGGTAAGTAAATTTTCGAGTTCCATCTTTATTAAAAAAAGCAGCTGTCAATGATAAAAAAAGGTTTTTAATAACATGTTCCTATATATTTCAATGTAAACTTAAATTCACTATTGTGGCCCCGCCCTATATCGGGATGGGGTTGGTCATGATTTTAATACATTAGAATCTGCACTACCCAAGAATCCTTCTGGCCCCGTTGTTCTAAACATGTCTCTTCCCCTTTCAAGAAGCTAATATCTCACTGCTTGCAGTAGCCTTGTTATCGAGTGCTGCGAGCTTTGGGCTCAAGGATAATAGTACTCCACGTTTGGCAAACCATCGCACTGACCTTAAGAAAATGTAAAAAAGTTTCATATTTCCACAAGATGCTATGGTTTATTTTTATATTTTCTATTTTTTTTTCATCAGATATTTGGCGTTCAAACAACAGGCAGAAATGACAAGACAATTTCGTAAAACAATTCACCCGACGTCAGAACCTGAAACAACCATGTGTTCCTCCCGGAGACAGAGGCTCTGGTTAATCGTAGACAACAGAGATTCATCACCACTGGCCAAGGTTTGAAAAGGCTAACTTCTTGAATGCCCAATTTAGCTTTTTTATTCTACTAATGAAAGGGGGAAGTGAAACGGATGATAAATATTTCAATTTCAAAATGCTTTTATCAGTACCATCTGTGCAATGAATACTTCCTAAAAACCAACTTATATTATTTTCTAAACTAGCACACGGTCAAGACACTTCAACTCAAATTTTTACAATGTATATGTTTGTAAAACACTGATGCCTCCTTACGACAAGGTTAAAGATTCTCAAATGTGATCAAACTGTAATGTCAAGATCATGAGTTCAAAAATGTCGGTACTCAAAAAGATACTCTTACAAGTAAAACATATCTGGAATATGAAAGTCCTTGCAGCAACCATTCAGAAAATATTGGAAAGTTTTTTCAAAGATAGTCATACTCCGAGGTGAAGGTAATGAGATCAAAGATCGTACCCAAAAAAATTAAATTAGTGAATTTTTTTTTTTGATTTTCATAGGCAACTCAAGCTTAATGGTCAAAAGGTATATTATATTGGTACTTACCTGTTTGCAGCATTAAAAAATATTTTTCGTGCATAAAAGAACAATTTAGCAGAAGGTAAAAATATGAATCACGAATGTAAATTTCTGTATTAATTTTGAAAAAAAAAAATTCCTGGCCTTTGTTTGTTAGCTATATACACTTCTTTCCAAAACGCAAATTTAATTCTTTGAAGCCTCTGAACTGTAGCTCTTCGAAAAGTATAGATGACAGACCGGAAAGCTACAGTGCCACCCACTGAAAAAAAACTGTATATTTACTGCGCAAAAATATTGCGCTTGGATCTGGATTAGTTCTTCCGAATTCTAACCTCAGTTTCGAAAAAAGCTAAATTTCAAATTATTCCTTACTCCCCTATAAGGTACTCTCGTAACTGACATCTACACGGAGCGCGTTGGACCGAATTATCTTGCAAACCAAATTGGCAGTAAAAATAAATGAAATTTTCGATGATCTCAATTTTAGGCCCAGAAGGGCTATTAACAACAATTATAAGGAATGTTTTGTTGCGGAAACAGTGAAAGAATATGTTAAGATTACACGATTAGTAATATTTTAAGGGACAGTTTTAGAAACATGGAGAAATAAATCGAGAAACAGCGCGCTTTTTTGTGCGCAATAAATACACAGTTTTTTTTCCAATAGGTGGCACTGTAGCTCTCTGGTCTGTCAATATATTTTTTCGAAGAGCTACATTTCTGCAGGTAGTTAC
The DNA here is from genome assembly GCA_003671525.1 of Saccostrea glomerata. Taxonomy (NCBI): domain Eukaryota; kingdom Metazoa; phylum Mollusca; class Bivalvia; order Ostreida; family Ostreidae; genus Saccostrea; species Saccostrea glomerata. The sequence goes on along the minus strand of PRKT01000011.1, from coordinate 2,265,498 downwards.
AGCATCCATGTAATTAAAATAATAAAAGGCCAGACGTGTAGAGACATCGAACAGTAATCAAGTTCAGAAGTCCATGTAAACAATGCATACTGGGAGCAGAGCAAACACGGACTTCTAAAATTATCAGCAGTGGGATCAGGCGCCAAGCGGAAGGGTAAGGACGTTGCACGTTTGGTCCTTGTCATGAGCGGGCAAAGGGAAAAAATCGTAGACAAATGCATTCGCGTCACTTAATGATATATTGTATTTGTTGACAAGGTCAGTGCATCGACCATAGAACTGGTAAAATTGTTAACTTTTATCAAGACAGTTCAAATTCTTATTTCAGAGCTTCTCAAAGAATATTATAATACTGATTACTCATAGAAAATATATATCAGGCTTGGATTTCTCGAAAAAATCTTAAGTTTTTACTCAAGTTCAATCTCAAACTCTGAGAAAAAACTCGGCTAAGATTTTTCTCAAATCACGTTTCTCGAAACAAACTCAGGCAAATCTCAGCTAAGTTTATTTTTTTCTCAACTGAGTTTTTTTTCAACCATGCATAAGCGGCCTTGTTCTTGACTTCCGGTTATAGTATCCAATGTAAATCATCGTCTGCAGCAGCACAAAGCGCCAAAAAATGGAAGAGGCAACGTCCAAAACACCCCGCCGGCCAAATTGGACCGAGAAAGAAAAACTAGTTTTGGTTGAGGCGGTCCGACGACGTGAGGACCGCCTCTTCGGTAAGATGAAGGGTCCGGGGGGTGTCAAAAATGTCAAGATAAAAGAGGAGGCATGGGAGGAGGTGGCAGAGGCGGTGAATGCGTAAGTACCAGTTACAGTGTGTACTATAGGTGCCTAATCATGAACCATGCGAAAATATGTAGTCTATATTATGCATAATTAAATTGCATTAATATTGTTTTAATGGAAAACGATTGCCTCGGATTTTTTTTTAAAGAATTAGAGTTATTCCTCTTTTTTGCTATAATTAGTTTTCAGACGTATCAAGGGGAATTCCAATTTTTAGAGACAACAAATGGATATATGTATTTTAACGTTCACCATTCAGTCATTTTAAAAATTGCTATACCCGGTATATCTAGGTATTTCCCTGGGCAGAAAGGATGTGAAGCATAATTGTATACATTGTTTTTTATTTTATAAAAACTTTGTAAAAAAAAAATAATTAAAACATACACAAACACAATAGGCCTATTGATTCAATTGTATGTGTATGGAGCAGCAGTGTATTTATGTATATGTGTCATGTTTTATTCATATTTCTGGGTAATTTCCCTCTATTTTCATAACTTATTGTTAAGAGTTATTTCCCTTTGTTTATCTAACCCGTCCAGGTTGGGCGCGCAGGGGTTTTCCGTTTTCTTCTGTTCTGTGTTAGAAATGTATGGATTGATAATTGTTGAGCTAGTATGAACTAATAATGGAGGTCAATCAACATATAAATTACATGGAAGCGTACATGAAACGATGTAATAATTAAGTTCTTCAAGAAATGGTAGTGTACATATACATCATATCCAAGTTCATTTGATTTACTGAAAAAATATGTTATTCAGCATCACACCTTCATAAATGAATTGTCTTTATTTACTGCTAAATTTAAAAGGTACAACTTTACTTTTACAGTATCTCAGAGACAATAAACAGAAGTACTGAAGAAGTACGAAAACAGTATGCAAATATCAAGCAAAGAGGTAGGAATAATATTTTCCTTATGGATTAGAAATCTAAAATCTACTCTAAATATTAATACTATAATATGAAATGATATTCTGTAAACTATGAAGATAAAAAATAGTTATGAATTGTCATAAAAATATTAATTTCCTGTAAAATCAATAAACAATGAAGATTCGCAGATCGAAAGAAATGCAACTGTATACTTATAAATATTTTAATTTCATTTAAAGCTGCTGTTTGAAATATAAATAAATATTGTAAAAATGGAATTATTTTTTAATATTATATTTTGGATTTTGAGAATTTTAAGCAATTTTTTAATCAAAATAAAATTTTGATTTATAGCTTAAGGTGTTTCTTTTAAATATGACTATATTTATAATATAATAGAAATGTAAAATTTTTAAGTCGTATCCAGTAAATAAGATGTTTAAACAAAATTTGTATTTTTAATGCATTAATTATTACAGCAAAACAGAAGTCAGATGCTATGCGCCGTCCACCAACTGGAGGGGGTCCTAGACCTTCCTCCCCTACCCCAGTGGAGACCGAGCTGCTCAACAACATGGAGGATAGACCGACTCTTTGTGGTCTGTCTTCTGGTCATGATACAGAGGAAGGTATTTAAAACATAAACGGTCATAAACTTTGATTTTTAATTTGTGTAAAATATCTGTTGTATTCTTCACAGATATATTATTAAACAAGGTCTAAAATAAAAAAAAAATTGTTTGCAATTGCCTACAGACCCACTGAAAATGCACCTGACCCAAACTTTTATTAATTACTTATTTATTTATTATCTAATAAAAAAATCTAAAATTTAAAAAGAAAAAGGGAATGCCTACCTACCCACTCAGTTTAAAAATTATATGTCGGCATTTGCAAACAAAGAATTTTTTAAGCTTGGCCCAGTTTAGTTTTAAATTAGAAATAACCATTTAAAGGAATATGCAACTAATGTTACTAAAGATCAATTGTCAATTTCTAACACAAATGTCAATTTTTTTAATAGCAATGTACTAATCATTTTCAGTAATTCTTGGCATTGTACCACCTACATTAGACTACAGCAGCACTGCCACTGGTCTAGCGGGTACTTGTTCAGTACTTGCTCCCGAAAACGCAGACAATCTATGTGGTAAAACATTTGTTATTAATCTGAATACATTTCAATAATGCATGCAAATCTATTGCCAAGGCATGGGAAACTAGATATCAATGTATACAGGTTACAATTTGTGAAAAAATGAATGACATATTTAATGACGTTCGATCCTGATATTAAAGTTTTAAACTTTTTTTGCCAAGTATATTTTTAGTTTCTACATACATAGCTTAGTTAAAATTCAAATAAAAGAATGGGGGTCAATATGCTTCTTTTAGCGCAACAGTACATTTGATATGACTTCTCTGCACTGAAATTTGTGTCTTAATTAAGCATTGAATTCATATTTTTGGCTGTCTTCGGTCCTATAACACACCTGGCCGTGCCGACAAATCGAATACCGCGCGTTAGCGCGGTATGATAAATTTGTCGGCACGGCCAGGTGTGTTATAGGACCGAAGACAGCCAAAAATATGAATTCAATGCTTATATATACATTCTCTAATTTCCCTTCTTCATAATTGCTTATTTCGTCAACATTTAATGTGAATTTAGCGCCCTTCAAAACTAACGTGGTTAATAGACGTAAGAGCCGTTTGTGACGTCAGATGACGTTAAGTGACGTTGCAAAGTTAAATTACGCAAACAAACATTGCGATTAAAAAAGTGACAAAGTCATTCTTAACGCACAATTCGTTGATTTCTGCGTTAATTTTTCAGGGTTGTAGTTTTTCATTAAATTGAAATAAAAATTTTACATTTTGGTATTTCTAGAGTATTGAAAATGCATATAGTTCCTACTGTGTATTCTAACTCGCGGTGACAAGGTTTCGCGTGTGTTATAGAAATTTGAACGTCGTGGATTTCTAATGGATTTGATAAGGAAAATTATACTGAATGTAAATATTTTAAAAATTACATCTTCCCTTCAATATTTTTAATCCAATTAAAGCATGAAACAAAATGAACTTTAAGTCTGTTTTAAAAAAGACACTTAAAAATTGTGACAAGGAAAAAGTTTCAAATTGCTTCGCATAATCAATTATTTGACCTTTCTGCACTAATAAAATGTTATTTTTCCGGCATTGAAAATATAATAAGGAATAAAATTATATTCAAGTCTTAAACTTTTTCTGATTTTAAGCAAATAGGTCAAAGTTATCTTGAATATTTAGAAAAGAACATCAAAAGTGGGTGTATATGATGTACATTTTCAGATATTACTAAAAAAGTGTGAATTTTATGTTAAAGTTGGCTCATGAATAAAGCACCTGCGCGAAATACGCTTAAAATATCAGGATCGAAAGTCCTTAAAACATTCAAGTTCTGTTCAACTTTTAAATATAGGGCATTATGTATGAGCACTGTAACTGAGCAGAGTATAATTGTATCATTTATATGAATGATGCATTTTTTGTGTTTGGAAATTTTTATTATTTAAAAGAACATATTACATTTCATTATATTACTTTTAGGTATTTCATGCACAAATATAGAAGTACCCATAGATGAAAGCACCCACTTTGGTCAAATTATTGATTTACACCTTCAACATCCAACAACCATCTCGACCAAGGCATCCAAAAGGAGGAAAAACACAGAGAGTGAGGAGAATCAGACCCTTAAGGCAGAGAGGGATAAGTACATCCAGCAGATAATCAAGCTTAAGGAAGAAGCAGAATACTATAGAGTCAAAACATTGTATTTCAAAAAGAAAATCAATGAAATGTCACAATCAAACAGAAATTCAGAGCAATAAGAATACTTTACAGTTATAAGTATTTGAACCATTTTGACGTTTATTTAAGCATTAATTGATTAATTAATTTGGTATTGTTTGAAAATGAATCATTCTAGATCTGTTATCTGTATTTCTGTCATTAACTAAGTCTTGATCTATTTGGCAAAACAATATGAACAAGATATGTATTTTCAACACACACATGCTGTATTTTTTTAACAGCTTAAAATGATGAAATGATTTGTTATTTTGTTTCACTTTATTTCCACCACAATATGTTCATGGACTATCTATTTTTTTCTCATAATACAATGTACATGTACCTGCATATATAAAAATTGTTATAATTTATACCACATACACTACGTTAATTGTGATTTCTAAATTGTTCGAAGTGTCTCTGAGTTAGAAATCTTAGTGAGGAATTTTTTTTAAAGCAGTAATCTTTCCATGACAAATTGTTGGGGGAAGTCAATATTATTGAGGAACTAATACCTGAATTTGAAAGAAACTTTTGTTTTATTTCTTAGGCAATTGAATATATCTGTATACACTAAAATCTAATATAATGTTTAAATGATATTTTATTATGGCCGGGGCATATAGTGTTTGTCATGTCTGTCTTCCGTCCTTCCGTCTCTCTTTCCATCACACTTTGCGTTTAGCTCAGTTCAAAGCTAAGTTTTAAATATACCAATCAAGATAGTGTTATCAAACTTCATATGCTGATACATGCTGATGTAAGCAAATCAACTGCATCACTATTCAAGATATTCTGAAATTTCATTCACAGATTTGAATTTTTATGTTGCATTACTGATATTACCTTGGCAGGGCATTCGAGAAATCCAAGCCAGATCAAAGACTGAAAGCAGATTTGGTAGAATGCATCCGTAGGTATATCATTCTAGCAAAGTTTGTCGTCCAAGTATGCCTTATACTTACTTGGAAATGGACCAACGCACCTGATTGTAAAAGGATATTTATATCTGGAAGTTTTTTGCAGGTCTATCTTGGACTCATCATTCTTTTTGTTCTTCTGTCTTTGGCCTCGCTATCTCTAAGCACTTTACCGATGTTCCAGAGAAAACTGACGATTTGCGAAGCACGCGATTTATTATTTTACTACCATGACTATGAATACGATGTTGAGAATTTCTTCACACACGTGGAGTGCGACAGCAGTGCAGAAGACGTTTTCAGATCTATTTATTTGAAGTACGAAAACTACACGGATGAAACTTTTCAAGAAGAGATCAAAGAAATGGAAGCCAATGGAACGGACGAGGGGGATATAAATGATATGAAATTAAAATGGAAACTTAAGAAAATAAACCCACCAAACAAAAGCGCTCGTGTGAAGGTGTTCGACTTGATTGACCTAGTTGTATTGGTAGTGTTCGCTGTAGATCTGATCCTAAGACTAGTAACTTGTCCAAGCATAGCTTCGTATTATAAGTCAGTGTTGAACGTCATTGATACTGTTGTCTTAATTTGTGGAATTCTGGGATATGTTCTGGAAAAAGTTTTGATCAACTTTACCTATGACAGGGGAGATCTTGATATATTAGTTTATCTCCAGCAACTTCGCGTGTTCCGTTTGATTCGAGTTGTACAGAATGTTGCCGCCATCAAAGTACTGACTTTCTGTTTCAAAACAAATATTAAGGAAATACTGATTCTCATGTTATTTTTGTTTGTCGGTGTAAACATTTTTGCAAATATGCTTTTCTTTGTCGAACCGAAAAACATATCCAGCATTCCACAGGCGTGGTGGTGGGGAATAATCACCATGACAACTGTCGGTTATGGTGATCTGTATCCGGTTACAGTTTCCGGGTGCATTATTGGGACTTTGTGCGCAGTCAGTGGAGTTATTGTTCTTGCTTTAATCATTCCAATTTTTGTGAACAATTTTCTGGCTTTGTATGAACTTGCGTGCTTGTTGCAGAAAGAAAAGGACAGAAGGCCAAAACCAAAAACTTTGAAAATTAAGGTGGGACCCTCGAAATTTTAGCAAAATCCTTTTAAAAATGATTAATAAGTATCGCATAAAAATGCATATTGAAAAATTAAATTGCACATGCCATGTATTGTGAATGTTGTAGATATTTGACCTTTCTTCATTAATTGTTAATAATAAATGCTTTCCATGAATTTTCAGCATAAAATAACCCGTACATTAAGCAACGATATACATGTATATAGTTCGCATTGTGGAAAATTTTATTGAACATCGATCTCGAAGCAAGTTACACCACTTCCGTTGCGCATACAAGGAAAGAAACCCTTCCCCACACATGATCAACAACATTTCAATGTACTATATCCCCCCCCCCCCCCCCCCCCCCCCCCAAGCCCGTTGCAACGGGATTAACATTTCTTATATGCGTTCCGAGAAGTTAGTTTCTGAAGCTAAGTATTTTCTTTTTAATTCATGATAGTTTATTTTGGTTGAATAACTGAAGTTTCTAAATCAGCAGTCACACTTAACAAAACCCAAACAGGTTGTGTTTCACTTCGGCACTTTTTTTTCAATTGAAACCTTTCCTTTACCTTTCGCTTCGGATATCCTTTTACAATCTTAAGATCCTACAAGATAAGTTTTCAGATGTTTTAAAAAAATTATTTATCGTCAGACAATTAAAATTTGAAAATATGATTTAATTTTTGATAGTTTATGGTACATAAAAGTAGTCTAGGTGGAGACAGGTGTCACTAAAGCAGACTTGAGTGATGACATTTGTCACATTAGCAGTTTAAGTGGTGATAGTTGCCACATTAGCAGTCTAAGTGGTGACAGTTGCCACATTTGTTCGGATTCTTCGGACACTGACAGCCACCGTTTCTACAACATGCACAGTTGTAGCTGGACTGCTCGTGTTGACATTGGCAGCCATTGCTTATGGCAGTGTAATGATCCAGTTCTGAAAGATTGTTCACAAGAATCACATTTTCAATTTGTGCTTGATATATGATTATAAGATATTTAAACTATACCGGTCCGTGTAACACTTAATAATTCAGATTTCTAAAATTATTTTGAATTTTAGAATGTTAATATTATTAGTTCAAATTTCTTACTTTCAAAGGCCTCAAGCTGATTTGGTATATTGAAATTTGATATTTTAGTTCAGAAATCTAAATTTTCAAATTTCCAAAAAGGTTAAAGAATTTTAAGCTTTTAGATTTTTACCTTAAATATTCAAAATTCGACTTTTAAAAACAAATTTTGTATTTTAAACGAGATTTTAATCTACCGTTTCTTCAGAAAGGTTACGCTTAACACTCTAATACATGATTTAAATAACATTTCTTGTCTTTTGATTATTTAAAATTTACTTCGAACTTCTAAATTTCACCTTTGGAACGTTTAAGATTCTTAGAAATTTAGAATTTTGATTCAAATATTATAATTTCAAATAACCCAAACAATTTGAGTTTTTTAAATTTTGCTTTAAATATCCATAATATCGAATTTCCAAACCCGATTTGAAATTTGATATTAATTCAATATTCTAACTATCTAAAAGCTAATTTGCATAACCAAAAGTTTTTGAAATATTTTTCAAACCAGGTTTGAAAATTTGATATTTTGGATATTTAAAGTAAAATTCCAAGAGTTTTGTTATTAGAAATTAGAACATTTGAATCAAAATTCTAAATTTCTTGATGGGGATAACAAACAGTATTCAAGCTAAGAAGTCCTTTTACAAATCAGAAGCACAGCGAACCAATAAAAACTACTTTGTGGGATCGGGTACCATAGAGGAGTGAGCATTCCCTGCCAAGCGGTTACATCCGCGATTTGCACCTTGTCATGATCGGGAAATTCAGTGTGTAAATAATGTCCTAACAGTAAGTATAAAAAATGACAGTCCTCTTCGACGAAATGATAGAATGTATTTGCTTACAAAGTCATTATTATATTATCGACCACAGAACTTACAAAATAATGACTTTAATTAAGGACTACTAGGCCGATGTGGACCGATTTATCAACTTATTTGTCAATATCTTAACTCGTTTTAGAAATTGTTCCTTAGAAGAGCATTATCTTCCGTATCGAATCAACTGAGAGATATAAAACCCATATGCACGTGATAAGGGTACAATTCTGCATAATTAAGGGGCGTTAACGATTAAAATGTTAGGCATCATGTTTATCATAAAACTTAGTTTGCTGGGTTACCTTTTACATCTTTTTCTAGTAAAATATTAAACAGATGTGTCAGACTGTGATATCTTATTTCAAGCTCACCAGGTTTTACGGCATAAAAATAATCACCATTGTGAACTGACAATATGTCGTTGATAAATAGTATCTAAATGTTGAGTTGAAGGCCACCTAAGTTTTCTCTTCTTTTCATGTATAAATTTTTGCATAAATATTACTTCATGTTTTTTGGAAGACTAATTTTCTTGGATAAGGATTAAAAAATATTGGTTTTCTGTGTGAAGGTATCGATAATTTACCAATTTCAAAATGTTTCCATACTCAAATATTCTATTTTATTTCTATATTTTGGTTTGATCATGATACAGTGAATGATTCGAATTCCCAACCTTACAAGGATTTAACAATTATTTTTTCTAGAATTCATCTCATTCTAAGATTTTCCTCAACTCACTAAATTTGACAGATGGTATTGTGATTCATTTGTTCCTGGCATTTAATAGTTGCATTGTACTGTAACTTATATGATCTCTTGATATTAAGATCTATATGATCTCTTGATATTAAAGGCTTACCTGGATTTGACCATTGGTTCTGTGACCGAGATGGATCACAAACTTTATTGTGCTCTTGATTCAGGTAACCCGATTGGAAACAGTTTCCTTCAATCAAACAGGCGTCATTCTAGAAAAAGAAAGATTTCTTTTTTTTTTCAAAATTAGCCAGTCTCCATATAAGATACACCTACATCAAAAGCATGTTTGCTTTAATGTGGACTGGCTCTTCATACCTTAAAATGACATTGTCCTGTGACATCACACTGTTGACAAACGGAGTCGTACACTGTGTATGTTTGTTCACTGCTAAAGGTGACATTGTCTAATGAGATCGAGACGTTGTACTGCTGCAGCGTTCTGCCTAATAATGACCACAATTCGTGAATTACACAAAAGACCCCACGTGTTCACTATCAAAATAGATTTATAAATGGAGAACTATTTTTATTTTGCCTATTTAGCACAATTTGAGATATTTGTAAATGCTACCATTTGATGATTGTCACCTGTATGGGCATCGTAGTGGACGGGTACAGGACAGAGGAACTCCCACGCCGACACAAGCTCGGCAGGTACAATGGTCAGATTTCCTGAACTCTAAAATGAATTCAGAAAATGTAATATAAGCAAAAGCCAATATATTCGTATTCTGTCATTGATTAAATATTCATTACCCTCACTTACTTTTAGTTATAAGATTATTCTTCCAGGTGATAGATATGGCTACAATTCATCTTTGTTTACTTCCTATTTATATTATTTATTAGAATTACATGTATATATGTAAAAGATTCTAGATAGAACATACTGTCAAAGGTTCGAAACGACATGTCATCTTTTCGGTTTCCATTATATTCGTAGCAATTACATTGGTCTTGGCGCAGACTCTTCTCCTTATATCACACAATCCATCTCTTGCAATAAAAGTTATATTCATAAATCAATTGAGGTTTCATGAACAACCCACCCATAGAAAACCATTTTCAACCATGAAGTTGACAATGGTTTGTCCTCGTTGTTGATAATGATGAAACATAGGTACGTCATGAGAATGTGACAAGTTTTTCAATCAGTGAGTAAGGCTGTGAAATCATCATTGCTCACCGGAGACAGTTTTTGTTGATTTCAATGATTTTAGAACCACCCATTCAAGTAGAGCGTTTGCTCCTTGGTTTAGAGATCGTGATTTCAAGCCTCAAATTTGTAGAAACTGTTTCATGCATACAGTACTTTGAAATGAAAGTTACGGTGCTTCCTTGGGAAATATTTTACCGGGGCCTGTATCACGACAGGCATTGACACACTCTTTAAAATAACTGCAACTGCTCCAGATTCCTGAATGTCGAGTAAAGTTCTAAATTTGGAGCCCTTCATTGATTTCTTACGGGTTCTCATATGAGTGAAAAAACTCGAAAAACTTATGTAAGACTGCAAGAAATTGATCAAAACACGTGCACTAAATAATGGTGGTCCATAAATACTCCCCCTTGATTAAAAATCATTCCGCAGTAGCAGACAAATTATCAAATGAGAACGTTTCTATCAAATGCTGCTTTCTGCTTTTGAGCAAACAAATAAACGCCAAACTGAATTGAAAGAATGTTCCATTGAATCATAAGCCCTTACCCTCTGATCCGCACAATGTTTGGTGGTTCGTTTACGTTGACACTGCAGTCTACGGATGTATATCCCGAGTCACACTTACATTGACCGTTTATACAGGTCCCCATACGACTACACTGATTAGGACACACGTGATCCGTGACGTCGATAGGGGGAACCAAATCTCCATCCGGGCTCTTTTTATAGTTTGAAATATTTTTCATAGCCTCCTGCTGACACCAGCTGTCGAATGCAGCCATTTGTGTGACAAGGAACATATCATCCCCGGAGGCCTTTGGTATTAAGAAAAGATATTAATATCAGCCATTGACTTGTAATTCATACGCCGACCTTTTGCCACGTTCCTTTTTGAAAATGAAATTTAATATGCTTTTTCACATCATCAATTGAAGCCAAAATTTGACCACCAAATTCCTAATCTGAGAGGTCATTATTATTATTTAAAAAATTACCATTGCATCCTCCATACAGGAGTCAATGAGTGCGGTTATGTTCATTCCCGGTTCACGATGACAGCGGTTGTACAGAGTGGATTTACCGAGACCATCAACACAAAGCTTCTTTGCCTGTACTTCGTCCATCCCTGCACCAGTAAGGGGCACGTTACGTGGTTTGTAGTTTTCTACAAACGGTAGACAGTTGATATTGCAATTAATTTTTTTTTCTCTCTGTGTTTTTAATAAAATGTATTTCAGGAGAGATAGTGGTACGATGTGAAATAAATACCTCTCTTCAGTGTGATGACGTCATCTACGTGTTCTTCGCCGTCTAAGTCATCATCAGAATAACGTCTGTAGCGGTGTCTGTTTAATTTGGATGCTCGCACAGTTTTACATTTTCCATTGCAATTCTGTAAAGACGAATGTTATTTTGCATTTGTTATCAGAACCCTTAACTTAAAAGTATTTTAATGTCTTTTTGTTTGACCACTACATCTTTTTCAGTAAGTTGATTATTTGATTGTCATAACCTACATTTTTGTTTGGGTTTGAGGATTTTTTGGTACAGTCAACTCTACCATTAGTACAGGTGCAGTATGTGTGTTGAGTGGAATAAGACGGCTGGTAGCCTAGGACTTGGTTAAAAAGGCTCTCTGATGACTTAATTCTAAAACGAAAAAAATTACAAAAACTTATTCACAATTGTTAGATAAAGGTAAATCTTGCCAGTGTTATTTACTTTATTAAGAATATTTGATTACCGCCAGGTGTTGGCAAACTCGGTGACCTGATTATGTGAGTAATGCCTTCCGTCCGCTCCTACCAGATCGTCTTTAGGATTGTCGTTCCAGAGGCCACATATTCCCTGACCACACCCCTTGTTGTCCGGAGGGGCTTGGACATCTACGTTTATCATTCCGTCCTTTTCGTGTGGATGACCACGGGGACTCAGTACATATGTATTGGCAACGATGCGTGCACCTGATGGAAAGTTTATCTGCAAATCAAGTGAGAAGACAAAGGGTGAAATTTTGTATCATCTAATAATTGTAGCTACGTTTTGCATGATTGTCCATCTCTAGCACCTGATTGAAAATTTATCTGCAAATCAAGTGAGAATTAGGTGTAATTCTGGGTCTTTTAAAAATGGTAGCTACGTTTTGCATGATTGCCGATATCTAGCTGGAGAACTGTAGCACTCCCAGAATGGATATTCAGGAAGAAATATACAAATACACCCGATGTTAACACTTTCAATTTACTATTGGTTTAAAATGACACGTAAATTGGTTGTATTTTTCTCATTTATTATTTTGTATTTACCCACATTTCTGTTCATTGAACGTATATGGATTTTATTACTTCAGTCACAGTTTAAGTTTCAATCGGCCGTCTTCGGCCTTATAATGAAACCCTAAAACATTTTGCATACTGACGCCGCAAGTCTTTAGTTTTGAAATAGTAAATTGTGATTGCATTTTAGTGCAAAACAAATGAACATACGAAGAATTGCTTTCCACTACGGTCTCGAGACAGCGTGGTTCCATTTAATCCTATTTCGGATAAAATCGTGACTTCCGGTACAGCGTGTTGGTTCCTTCGTCTCTCACACATGTCAATTTGTACAGCATCGTTACCCTCTCTAGCAACCAAAGCACATATACAGGGGTGATAGTTTCCACAAGGCCAAGTCTTCACCTGGACCTACAGTTATATTTTGACGGGTTATGAATAATTCATACCAAAATATCATCAGAACAATTGATTTGACCTTTGTAAAGCACGATAGTTTTCACTGTTTACTTAGTACCTGCAGAGGTTTGCTGGCTGATTTGCATTCGTACAATGTCATTTCACCGGTAACATAAACGTTGGTGTTCCTATGAAATAATAGGAAATAATTATACGGGAAAAAATATAGGATAATCGAATGTTTTGGTGTCATAGGTTACAGGTTCCATATCTAGACTTAGTTACTACCTTTTATGGTCCATTCCTATTACGTGCGGATCCCCGTGGGCATTACAGTGTCCATACTCACTGCTTACTGTTGTCACCTTTGATAAAGATCAAACAAACTTGTTATTTAAGTTGCCGTTCACTGACCATAACTTTGAATTTTTTAAAGATTGATTAATGTTAGATAAACAGATTGAACAGATCAATTTTATGATAAGGAAAAAACAATTGATTGTATGTTGTTTAACGCCCCGCTCCGCCTCGAGAATTTTTCATTTATATGGAGAAGCCACTACTTGCTGGCGGAGAGCTGCAAATTCTCTTCTATACTCGGCACTTACGTCCATTGAGCAGCGAGGGGTCTTTTTCGTGCCAGCACGTAATTCGACACGGAACCTTATTTTATACGGACTTATCAGAAGGACCGGTCTCCATGTCCCACAGTGGGGTTCGAACCCGCGACGTAAGAATCAACTCCTTACTTCACGACTCTAGAGCAGACGCTCTAACCACTGCGCCACGCGGGGTGACTAATAAGGAAATGAAAAACGTCAGGGAAGTCCGGTCGTTCTTACATGGATTGGTTGTATGTTATAGCCCGTCCATACTGGGTGATTGAAGTCAATGATTGGTTTAAATGAAACTTCATGTGTCTGAGTTCCATCGCTGACAAAGTCCTTGGTGGCTGTTACTTTAAACGATCCCAGATATCTTCCGGTCGTTGGGTCAAGTTTGATATCATAGCTGCAGGTTGAAAACATGGTATCTAGAATCGCAGAAATGGTCAAGTTAAAACTTCATTTCATGCGCTATACATGCGCTAATATAATAGATATTATATGACTATGGATTGAAATGAGCTGTATTTTGCAAGCTGGGAATAAATCAGTGTGTTTTTGTTATTTTGACTGATTGGTGTACAGACGCTTAAACAGTAATATATATACAACAAAGTGTTGCCTTTTTTATTTTATTTTAATATTGATTACCGGACACTGAGATTTTTGGATACAACAAAGAGTATTTGCAAATATAAGACAACCTTTCGTATGTGTATCCACACTGAAGCTTATTTTACATTCTTCTACATGCGCAGTGTTACACGGAACCGGAACTGTGGACTCCACCTTGACCGTTTTCTCCGGACCTTTTTCATCCACAACAATTCTCTCCGTTAGGATCTATATACACATGTAGACAGGGTTAAAGATGTGTAACATTTTCATATTTTTTCATAAATAAAAAAAAAACGCGCTTCAAATGAATAAAAGGGCTAAAAGAGATGAGCTTTTACTAAAATAGACAATACCTTTATTCCACAATAGTATCCGTCACTTGTGATGCTGTCACTCTTTACATTCGTTGTATTTGTGAAGTAGCTACGGACCCTACACTTCAACTGAAATAAATCCCAGATCTTGCATCAATTAAGTTGAAACTTCTTATGACACAGTATAGGTCATCTGGTTTGAAATGAATAAGTTTTAGAGGTAGAATACATTTGGACTTCTATCAATAGGGTAAATGTACATACATGACATTACATGTACAAATTAATCAACATAAATGTTTAAATAACATTGAATTTTTTCACATGTGAAATCACTTATTTATTTTAAAATGAACAGTCTAAAATTATTTTATTAAACGTGGTAAAAACAGTCTCCTATCATAAGGAATATACATGTAGGAGCACACAGCGGCTGTGATCGGTTGGCAAGGGATGCTCACTCCTCCGTGACACTTGATCCCACCTCTGAGGATTTGGAGGTCTGTGTTTGCTCTGCTCCAATACTGTTTTGGTTTATGAATTTTTGAGCTTGAGTATCGTTCTTTATCTCCATGTACATATTTTGAGCATATGCTGATTAAAATGATATATAAAATTTATATGTAGCTTTTGTTGTCATTTATCTATCTATCTTTGGATGTGTGACATATATTGTGAAACACCCTGTATTTCATTCTACAAAATTCAATGCCTCTTGCATGGTTTTATATACTAATATCAATATGACGTAGTCTTTGTCTCCTTTAAATTAGACCAAAGCTTTAGGAAAAATGTCCGGCAAAATCCATTATAATATATATATTTCAAAGTATTGTACCATCTAAAGCAAAGGATACGTGTATGTGGAATTTATTTAACATTTGTGGTGTTTGCAATTATTCAGATTTCAATAAGATCCTATAAATATTTTACAACGAAATAAAAGTGTCTGAAGAAATTAATTTTTTATCCTACTCTTGATATATCATCTTTGGAAGATACTAGGTAAATTTGTTTACCGTTTTGCCGAAATTCCCTTTCAGTTTATTGTAATCAAGGTATACTGTTCTTGATCCGCCGGTGAGATGTTCGACTAGTAGTGCCCCTGTATCAGGATCCACCAATGTCTGGCCATCAACGGTCCACGTGACTTCGAACCCAACATCCGGTTGACCAGTAGGATACTGCACATCACATGGAAACCTGACCGTTGTATTCAAAACTATTTCCGGTTTTCTTAGCACAGGGAAGCTGGTCATTTTTGGATAGAGATCTGTTTTGCAGATTATTTATCAGTGAGTTGATTACTTCGCTGGCGGTGCTGAACAATCTTTGTTTCATCAACAAAAAATATACAAGAACAGGTCATAGTTTTGAAGACAAATTACTAGGGAAAAATCATACCTTTGCATTGTCCTCCAGAATTCCCAACATTGCACGTGTATGTCTCACCTTGATAAATATAATATGCTAATGATTAAAGAACCTTTTAGTAATCATTTAAAAAAAAAATAGAAATCTTGAATATATATACAGATGCCTACCTGCACAGTACGCCATAGGACAAAATGGCGTTGGACGCAGATAATAAACATAGAAAGATCCACAGTTTTTGACTTTCAGGTCAATAGAAAGACCACAGCAATCCTGACCGCGGGAGTGGACGAGCGAAATGCAACCGTGTCTGTTTACAACCCCATCCCCCAAAGATGGCAACTGACCCTTCATCCAAATCGGGAACTTGGTACCACAATGGTATTTTGTAACGCAGTGATTAGGAATTGTGTCGTTTCCTCCATTAAATACATACCAACCTGTTACAAGACATGAAGTTGTCAGTTCTTGTGAATGATAAAAGGCTTTAAATTATTACAAAAAAGACGTTTCATCAGCTCGCAAGTTAAAAGGGAGTAACATTCATGCCTTGTAGTTTGTATACACGTATGAACTGTAAAATTGCGTAACATTTTTATCTGGGTACAAAGACAGAAATGATGCAATAACATTTACAAACAAACATGCAATCGAAATCAAAGCAAAATGGTAATATTTTTTTGTAGTACAACAACACTAGAGTTAAATGGCTTTAAAATCACTTTACCCGGTTTCATGTGTTGGTCACACAACTCCTTGTCCGTTGATTCTGGTTGAAATAACGTACTTCGGTGTGGATCGTTATGAGAAAGATGGTGAAGGCACGGATCAAGTCCATGGACTGGAACAAGGGGTCAGATTGAGTTAGGTTATTATGGACATTTTGTTGATCAAATAGTATCACATTACATATGTGTATATATGCAATAAACCGAATGGTTGTATCTTATTTGGGAGAAAATAGTTTTTATTTTTTTGCTTACCAAGGACAAAGGGAAGGAATAAGAGCTGGAGACCGACCATTGTTGTGAGTGGAAGTATTCTAGTCGTATGTCTATACTTAAATTAATACATCTTAAAGATAAGGAAGTACTCAATAGCCAACAAGGCCATTTATCAGTGCAGACATACACCTTATGGAATAAATCTTATTTGTGACCCACAACCAGTAGATATAGGTATACATGTACCAAACCGCCGTGAACATAATGGTGTGAAAAGAATTCTTGTTTAAAACCAAATTTCTTCTTGGCCACTGTGGTAATCTTGCTTCTTGAGATTGCAATTTTCCCCTAGCATATCAATGTTAAAAAGCTAGTTGAATTTTTATATTTTCAGAGTTATCCTTCGTAAAACATAATGATTCTTCACATAACATAGCCCCGTTCCTGCTAACTTTAATGTGATCGTTGGGTTCTTCAAGAAACATAGTACTTGTATTGATATAAGGGTTTAATGGATCATACTTGTTGAATTTGATTAATATTAAGATTATAATTTCAGAGAAAAGATATATATAAAGCTTATTAAAATTAAGATAAAATTTACAAAAAAAGGATGGTTTAAGAGTATAGATCAAACCTTAAACCTAAATCAAGCTGTATTATGATACATACTGAGCTTTTTTATCAGTTGATAACACAGGCACTTGGGGTATGAAAACACCCCCCCCCCCTCTTTATCATTTTTTTTTTCGTTTTAAATTTGGGGTCGAGTCACCTTTTTCCTATTTTCGTATTCTCAAAAATGTAACTCTTTTGTCTCTATAATTAAGCTGTTTCTAAAAATATCGTTTTCGACTGATACATAAAAAGAGATTTTCAACTCTTTTCTCGTCATCCGCCTCACCTCACATAATCTTCGCGTGATTATTGATCTAAAGTAGAATAAAACATGGAATACCGGTGTGCATACATCAATTAATTTTTATACATTCCTCTTTCCTTTTCATATTTCAATTTAATTTTTATGTGCCCCCGATTTGTAAATATTTCGATGAAATCTTTTTTTTTTAGATTTTTTTCTTGTTGAAAAGTTTTGTTTATCATAATTCAAATTCCATGAATTTCAATAATAATAACTAGTTCTTCTTTAAATACTTAATCAAAAATTGTATATTATTTTTTTTTTTTCGTAGGCGCTCCCCGTTTAATTCTGTGTATGACGAATGATAAGTATATATACATGTATACGTCTACCCCTTTGTACTATAAAAAAGTTGATTTTATAGTATTAGAGGGGAAAACCTATATATATCATTTGTCAATTACAAAATTAAATGGGGAGCGAATGTGATTTTTTTAATATCTGAAGCTATACTTTAGGCATTCTGCACGCCTTGTTCACCCATCTCCTTTAGTGAAATAAATGAACATGCTGTATACTTAAAAAGGTTTTTTTTTATATGTAAAATCTTCATATATTATCCAAAAATCTTACGAATAAATGATTTTTATTCAGGTGCCATATTCAATCTGTCTTCTACAATTATCCCTTATTGGCCTATTTACACTGAAACTTGAGCGTAGCTGTACAACATACGTATCTTGTACGGTAATATGTTGTAAATCAGTTCGTTATACTAATTGCATTTCTTTATTAAATCTAAACTCTATTAAAGAATTTTCTGGCTAACGAAACACTTAGGTAAATTCGTGAAGCTTGTTCTAAGTCGCTTGGTGTTCAGAAAGCTTTCGGGCTGAAAAGTTAAAAGACCTCAAAGTGAAATTGACATTTAGGAAATTATATACTCACTGAAATTGTATTTCTTGTCCCTATAATGGTAAGTAAAAATAAACATGTTTTAAAAAGTTTTAGGTTTATAGTTTCTATTTTTATTTTTCCTAAATTCGATGCATATAAATTTTTCACAATAAAAATGAATCAGGAATTCTCTTATATATTGCTCGAGTGAATACATTTAATTTTATTTGAAGAAAGGCTAAATGACACCGACCAGAAAGTCTGGGAAAACTGAAGATAAACAGGATTGCGTATAATGGTTGTTCGCTATGATCTGAAATTTTCTGTGCAACACGTTTTACTATTCAGAAACAAATTTTAATCACGTGACTCTTAATCGCTTACGGTAAAAACAGAAATTGTTGAAACAACTGTACGGTCAATTTGAACGATCAGAATCTGCATAACCCTGAATATATTCCCAATCGTTTTTCAGATGAATTTTTAGCTAACTTAACGACTTCATTTTTGTTGATAGAATAAAAAATATTTCCGCATCACATTTTGAACAAAACTTTCTTTTCTTTAGTTTAAAAATAAACCATTCAATTAAAATTTTCAATCAAATTTTATATTGAAAATAATAAGCATGAATTTCAAACATTCAGTGAAGTTGTTGATTTAAAATATTAAATTATATTAAATAAAGGCTGTTATATCCTTTCAAGAAATACGTGAAAGTAATATCAAGAAAAGAAATGTTGAATTATGAAATACAAATACATGTACCATAAATCATTACTACAAATCTTTTTGAATTTGTATTCATTATTAAACAATTTATGCAATTTCGATTGTTATGTAGCACGATGAATTATAATTTTTAGAGAAGTCCAAAAACAATTTTTTTTATTTAAACTGCATTTTTATTTTATAGAAAACGTTTTTTTTTTTTTTTTACCTGCGAGTTCTTTTTTTCTCTAATGAATAAGCACGTTTGTTGATAAGTGATGCGAAAAGTTGGTCATTTAACATATACATAGAAGAAAGATGCCGACTTCACATTGAATCAAAATTGATATGCATGTGTTTTGCTAAATGATTTGAAGAGATATTGAATCATAAATTTTACGTGATATGGCATATATATGTACTTAATTTTCCACTATTAAAGTTACCTATCTTTTTTAAAATGGAAATAAATGTTATAGAATATATTCATATTTTTAAGCCAAATGACCAGGATTTTCAGAATTTTAATTGAAAGTATGTCATAAGTAAAGTTGTGCAAAGGTATACAGTTTTAAGCTCATTACGATGCAAATTCTATCTTGGGCCACTGGGTGCTATAATTTGTAGAGACAGAAGAAAAGTTTTCTCGGTCCTTTTGTGGTTTTTGAATTCCGTTAAAAACTACATGTACTTTAAAAACACTTTTCATAATTATATTTTTATTACTCAGTACCTTGTAGGTACATTTGCTTTGACTGTAGTTTGAAATACAGACAATAAAAATATTCCTAGAATTCTCTTCTTCCATCTCTTTTTTTCCTTTTTTTTGAATTTAATAGCATCTTTAGAAGTATTCTCTTTGTTAAATGCATTTTAAATATTTTTTCATTGTTTTTTCCATCCTAAATTAATTTTATTCATTAATCAATAACATATACTGTCGAATAAATTCAGAGATATATTTAATTAAAAAAGAACTGAAATTGTGCTGAATGAATTATTCTGAAAATGCTTTAACTTCTAAAATATACAAATAAGATGAAGTTGGTCTGAAGCAAAAGATTCATGATCAGCTACTGAATACGTATTTACCAGAAATGCTGCAAATTTTGAATATATTTCATGTTATTTTAAAAGAATAAAAGTAAATATCACACTTTAACAATATCATTGGCATAATGAAAGAAAAACAGAAAGGTATCAAAATAATTCACGCTTAACTCTGTCAGAGTAGAGAAATGTATATGAAGATGTTTCGGCCAATTACAGAAGCCATTAGTTAAGAGACGTCGAGGCGCGCGCAGATCTTTGTAGTTCCCGGGTCTGGGGCCGTGGCGTTACGGTGGCGTGTGATCGATGGCGGCGATGTCTTCCACCGTCACCGCTTCCTTCTCGTGTCTGTGATTTTCCGTAAGGGTTATCTGTTTCGCTATCTACCTCCAGATAGGACAAGGAATATCAGCGTTTGATGTAGGAATATCTTGGAACGCTGCTGCACAACAATCGAATTCTCCTAATTCCGCTGGTTACGTGCATCGTCTTTTTCTGTTGGTGTGAGATTATGGGATTATACAACTGGAAATCAAATATAATTCCTTCTTAATTTTTTTTTCCACTTCAGGGATATCTTTCGAATACGAATATCATAATATAGCTATTTTGGGTTGCATTCGAAAACATCTTAATGCATTCAATTATCGTTTTATTTTTGCCTAAAAGAAATTCAGTTTTACATTTATTGTATCGACTTTTTTGATTACTCAGATATCTGTTTCAAAACATAACATGAAGTTCCAAAAATTAAGCCATAGGATACAGGGCTCGACATTTACGCTTGTCCGCTTGTCCGGTACCAATGAAAAACAATTACGGACAAGTGAATATTGCTGGGCACTTGTCCGATTGGTCAAGTGCATTTTAATGTAAAGGGGTCTCTCTAAAAAATAAAAAGAACGACTGTTGAAAGCTTAATCGGTAGTCTCAAGACGGAAGCTGTACATAAAATCCAAACTTCGATCCCGATATATATCTCTATATTAATATTGAGTTCACATTCGATCAGGATCGAAGTTCACTAATTGCATACTACTGAAAAGTCATGGAAGATACGAATCGAAGTGTGAATATTGTTTGATGTTGACCATGTTGACAGATTCATTGTGGTTATGCTATTGTCAGGACAGAAAGCCTAAATTAAATTTTGTTTTATGTGTCTGTTGTATTTATCAATAATATCAAGAATCAATCAAGCGCATGATATGTGTAAATAAATGGACTTAATTTTAATTTTCAAGTTGAAACTATTGAACTTTATTGAAAATTTTCGGACAAGTGAAGTTGAAATTCGGACAAGTGAATGTCTTGGTCACTTGTCCGAATGGACAAGTAGGAGAAAAAGTTAATGTCGAGCCCTGGGATATGGTTTGCCAAAGGTTTTGAAAAATCGAACGCCTGTGAGCAGTGAGCACAATTCACTTTTCCAATCCCCCTATTTATTACTAATTCAGTTATTGAAATAGGCTGAAGCAAAATTTGTAAATTCAACCAATTTTAAATTTTTTTTCATATTGCTGATATCAATCATTTTTATTTCAATGTTCATAATTTTTGAATTGGGCCACATTACAATTTTTAAGGGTGTTTAAATGAAATTAATCAAATTCATACAGGGAAAATCGATTTATAATCGAGAACACGTCATTTCATGCACATGATTTGATTCGTCGTTTTACAAAAGAAAAAATCGCCATTACAAATTATCCATTTTGAAAATTTGTCTGAAAGATATGAATATATTAATTTATCTGGACTATGAAAACAGGGTATATTTTGAACAATTTTAATGAAATGAGATATTCATTTGTTGGCTATAAGAAATCAAAATTATTATAGAAATGAATCCTTCAAATTTGGCTACGAGAACTTATTTAAAACACAACTAATTAGTCTGGAATTATGCATATAAGTTAACGGACCTTTTAATTTAACAAGATTTTCAAAAAATCCCTATATATATGCCCTTTCACTGCGAAAATACAATTGCGTGAACAGCAAAGCAGCAAGTCCTTATACAAGGGATTGAGTTCTTACAATTTCATTAAGAAAATTTTCTACCTAAAATTTATATAAACTTTTATATTTATGCATCCGAAAATGTGCATTTAGTGTTTTTAAGGCTGTCAAAAAATCTTCTTTGTCATACAAGTTATATTTCACGTTATGAAAACGTCATCACATCCCTGATATGTTTCTGATTTATCAGCTCATTAATTTGGTATTGTGTGTAAATAGAAATATAGGCTGGGGTTGATTCTGAAGGTTCTCACAGACAATCATTATAAAAAAAAGACACAAAACAAACAAAAGGCAAAAACGGCTTCTGTTTTGGAACCGCATGACTCTGGGTTAACGACCATTTGATGACTGAATGTACTGGCGGGGGACGTTCCAAGACATTACAGCTACTTGATTCGAGCAGACACTTGAACAGCAACTATGTCGTCAGAATATAGCGCCACCTGCCGGAAAGTCGTGGTTTCGAGGCTTCTGCTGATGAACCTTGGTGTGTTCGCCGTTTTCGCTTGCCCGTCGTTTTATACTTTAGTATTATTTTATCCTTTTCATGCATTTGAATACATAAATCACCTGCAATTTCGGTTTACGATAAAGAACCTAGGTGACCCTATACCTAAATGACCCGAAAAAGCACCATTTTAACCCTAACGGTTTGGGTCGTTTACTATTTACAAACGCTGGACAAGAAAACGGTTCAATGTCACAACATTACAATACAACAGTGACATTTTGATTGAATAATACTATAATTATAATACCAATATGTCATCTAAAAGACGATCCCTGTTTTCATAAGGTTTATTTATTTTTATTTTAGATCAAGAAATGCAATGCAGTACAGGATTAACTCAATTTGAACTCAAAAGTGTTATGTCCAGAAAGTGGTGTCATTTGACCAGCATATGTTTTCAATGGAAAATAAACTCGAAACTGTCGAAAGATTCAAGCATCTACTGTATTTTACAACTGTTTGGCAATACTCTAGGGTCTTATTTGAAATGCTTTTTTTTTTTAATCTTTCTACATTAAAAAAGTGATTTTTCGCTTATAAAAAGGAATACTAGTATACAATACAACTAGTATACAAAAGCTAGAATGCAAGATTATCTGTAAATTATATTCCAGTACATTTAAAAATCCGCTAAATAATATTAATTTCACTGCCCGTACAAATGTATATTAACTTGCACTCTCGTATAAATAATATGTCTTATAAAGTACCACTTATACCACTATAGCTCTCATTTAACAGAAATTTAATATTTTTCAGGCTCCTTTGAAACAAAATCAATCATTCCAGCGGAAGAATGATGCATGTATTTCAGAAGAAATGGAGAGTTTCTTTCTCCAATTTAATAGCAGACTGATACAGTGTCGTATAAGATAAAATCGGATATCTGTTTTTAAACGGTTTGATGTCGATAACATAATTACTTCAACTGATTTCTCAGCTTGGGAACTATCATTCAGGAAAAGAAAATCTTTTCAACCAATTGAAACAAAAAAATAAAAGGTTAAACTTTTTCATGGGTACTAATGAATTTATCTTTTAGTCTTGCTTTTAGGAATATATTGCCATCATAATCTACATGCAAGGATGCATGATTCCAGTGCATTGGAGTTTTACTAATACTGACGCATAGATCTATGTAAAATCGGAGACAAAAATATATATCTGTTTTTGGTACATTTGCATTAATGCAAATAGTAAATATGAAATAAAGATCTGAATATATTTTATGATATAAAGTAAAAGACTTTCTATAATGATTTACTAAGAGAAAATATAGATCAAATGTTTACTACATGAATACAAAAAAAAGAAGACTATGGGAAGATATTTTAACTAAATTCAGTAAAATCAGGGTCCCTGGAAAAAAGTATAGTTTTGTAATGGACTAAACAAGACGCGAACAAAGGCGAAGGATATGAGATTTTGCACTTTAAAGGCATTAATCTTTGTCAAGATAACAACAAGATTCTATGTTAAAAAAGAAGTTCATGATGACATAAAATGTTTTCCTCTTGAACCATTCAAACATTGTTCCTTGTTTGTCGACCTGGTGTCTCCTTACTCTGCCAACAACAACAAATTTCTCTAGAGAAATCCATTGTTTCCTTCAAAAATTGTCCGATGCAATTATTAAATATCTTAATAAGTGTTCAAATTTAGTCATAACTCAAGTTTTCAAAACGTTGGAAAAGAACACAACACTGCCAGAAAACCGATCTTCACCGGAAGTAATTAGTATGTCGCCATTGCAATTACTCGGTCCGCCATATTGTGCGTGAGGATACCTAAGCGAGACACGGAGTGAATCTGCCTAGGTAGGGTTCATTTACGACGACCCTTGTGATGTTCCACTGGTGTCTAGTAACCGCTAATTTCGCATGACATTTTACGAACCGTGAATGTATCAGAAGATTCTAAAAACGCTTCATGTGTTTTGCAAAATATTATTCATTTCACTTCGAATTAATCTAGTTCAGAAAGGAGAAGCCCTGCGAAACATATTAATACTGAAATCTTGCCATAGCAAGGCATGGATATTAGAATCAATCCCTCCCACTCGTACAAGTTTGAAACAAAATATTATTTTCTTATTCTTTGAAAACGAGACTTTAAAAAGTGAGAGAAA
Source organism: Saccostrea glomerata (assembly GCA_003671525.1). Taxonomy (NCBI): domain Eukaryota; kingdom Metazoa; phylum Mollusca; class Bivalvia; order Ostreida; family Ostreidae; genus Saccostrea; species Saccostrea glomerata. The sequence continues at coordinate 2,240,435 of PRKT01000011.1, read as the reverse complement.
CTAAAACGTACTTGGCTAGATCATTTTCTTTTGAGATATATTTGCGTTTACATAATTTTAAAACTTGAATTTTTTTCCCCACAAATTGGTTGCTCTTTTTGCATTAACACACAATTCTTTTTATACTACTTGTTTAAATTTTGAAGTTATACATCTTTTCTTCAATATTGATCAATGTATCCTCTGCTCTTTTCTCAGCTTATTGAATCATGACTTCAGCAAGCATGGGAGACTTGCAATCTTATGCATATGTTACCACAAAAAATTGTTTCTAATATAACTTTTGTTTTAAAGATAAGTGCAATTATATGCTATGAATTCAGTCAATAAGAAAGTAGTTCGATCATTTATAGTAAAAAAAAAAACATGACCATTCTAAACTTTCTCAAATGAAAGGTTGTGCTATACTAGACAGTGGGACAGTTTTAAAGTGACATGAAATAAGTGTCCATGTAGGTAAGACTCCCTAACTGTCTAAAGGAATTTAACAATTTGTGGTACATGTATATACTTTATAGCTATTAGTATCCGAGGAAGTCGTCTCTTCGTTCAGAAAATTGATTGAATAATTAAAAATAACATATACATGTAATGTGAAAGTCCTGTTTATGTGTATGAAATAAGTCAAACCACTAATTAGACAGTGTAAGAAGCCCAAAAGGTTTAAGGTTTAAGCTTCGGGTTAAAATGGTTGTCTGCTTAAAAATGCATAAATTTTATCCTATAACCTTCAAATCCCCCTGGCCTATGTTTCAGATCCTCCGGTCTGAGGAAAGCCACATCCAATGGTTTCAGTGAGTGTATAGCTCACAAAAATGATAAAATTCATGTCCCTTCGTTTTGGGCCCAAGGGTGATGAAATGTTTTTTTATTTACATTTACATTTTTTTTTGTCTGTGACGATTTTTTGAAAGTTACAGGCACGTAGCATCGTATTTGAAAGTGGGGGGGCCAACCTGAAAAAATTTTTTTTCCTTACCTGAAAAAGTTGACAAGCAAAAAA